>VVHJ01064993.1:14305-25812 GCA_015107715.1 Tylochromis polylepis
GAAAATCCAGGTTTTAGAAAAGCTGTGAAGACTTTTTAACAAGCGTTGACTTTTGGGACGAGCGATAAAAATGAGGGCATCCTGCGTAACCCTGTGCTGACGCTAAATGTGAACTCTGAGGTGTGGAATAGTCCAGTGGGGCATGCTTAGAAGAAAAGGACATAAATAGACAGGGAACTTCTTTCTGACATAGAAAAAAAACCTATTTTTCCCTTGATAGCAAAATTGCTCACCGCATTTGTTTAAAAAACTGCATGTTGGCTGTTCAGTTTTCTCTTTGACGCTGCTAAAACTAGAGTAATGGGTTTGTGAATACATGAACAGCGCTTACCTGAACGTCTTCCTTCCATGTGTGATCTGTTTTGTCCTGTGTGTCTGACTACATCAGGATACGCCATCCTGCAGGCTATCATGGAGAAGGCAGGACAAAACAACTGGCAAGTCAGCGCCATCTGCGTGGAAAACTTCAACGATGCCAACTACCGGCGACTGCTTGAGGACCTGGACCGGCGACAGGAGAAGAAGTTTGTCATCGACGTGGAGGCTGAGAGGCTGCAGAACATGATGGAACAGGTGATGCAAGCTTTTGGCATCAGCATTTGGTTGTTCTTTGTTTTAGTAGAGCACAATTAGTTGGTCGTCTTTGTCCTTTTTACCTGTGGAGAAGTTTCCATTTCAGGATATAAATAAATAAATATTTAAATGAAGCACAAAAACATTATTTACTAAAGTTTGCAGCATGCAGTTTGGAGCAAACTGGGTTCAGTTTAAGACTTTTGTCTCTGACATGGCTGTGATAGTTACCGCTAGGTGTCTTCATCTAGTTGGAATAAGAGAGGGAAATGTTATCAGAATGTGCATCATTTGGATGGATCAGAGTTGTGAACGCACTCCAGAACTTTGTCTGGCAGTTCTTTAATCGTATATGTTTCTGCACCTCAGTAATAATGGTATTTTGAGGAAACAGTGGAATTTGGACAGTGTTTCAGACTGTTAGTCACTTTTCTACACAGAGATCAGTCCTCAATGAAACTTCATGCATGGTTCGTGCACAGCTATTTCCAGCAGTGTGCGAACATCACGCAATTTTTTACTTCTCTTTGGTTTCAGATCTTTTACAAACTAATTGAAATCGCTCTCAAAATAAAGCTTTTTAGCAGGACTATGTTAGTGTGTTAGATTATGTTAGATTATATTTACACACTTGGCACAATAATAACATCTTCATTAACGTGTGCACAGCTTGGGGTCTGATGGTATACAGATATGTAGCTCTCCTCTGGATTAACTCTGCGCTCCACCTGAGTCTCAGTCCTCAGTACCTCACCCACAGTTCAGTTTAGCTGCCAGACTGTATTCAGAGAGAAACCCACACATGAAACCTCAGTTTACACTGTATTATTTTTATTCATGCATTACTTGCTCCCTCATCACGGCTTCTCATTTTTGACCCCCTAATTTGTGCTGCTTGTTGGTGGAATTTCAGGTTAGTACTGAAATTAACTGACTGCGTATTTGTATTTAAATCATGCTCACATGCCCGCTTAGCAAATCTGACCCTTAATCTGCAGATTAAATGAAACATACAGGTTTTTTGAAATGGCAAAATTTACAATTGTTTCAGTATGCCATCTTCTAAACATGGATTGCACTGATGTGTTTTTGTAGTCTTTCTCCTTAATAATAATTAAAGAAATAATTTTTTAAAAAGTGGGCCTATCATGCTTTTCCTTATTTTCTATCATGTATATCCAGTTACAACAGGGTATGCTCATCTTAAACACAGCCACAAATGCAAATAATAAGGCCACTGTATGTTCAAGTAATCCCTGTAAGCCAAAAGCTCAGGCGTCAGACTGCTATAAACACTCTGTTCCACACTGTTTTTTCTACTCTTGGATCTGTGTGAGGACCAGTGAGAAGAGATGTCTTTAATATGATCATCTCAGGAATATGCATCTGTTTAAGCACAGAATCCCCACCCACATGAGGTCCAAATTTGCAAGGTGCAGCCAATCAGAAGAAAGGTCATTGTCTCTAACAGGGGGAGGAGCTAAAATGGCTCGTTCCTGATAAATGTGGATTATTTTTGAACCGTGAACAGCAATGAAAATGCGGAGCTGGATTTTTTTTCCCAAGATGTCCTTTTTAAGTGATAATACCTGGGTCTGATATTCGTAGTCTTGTGGTTTTTACAGGATTCTGTTATGAATCATTGCAAATATCGGCACATTCAACGTCACGACAAAATAAAGTCCAATGAGGCAAGAAATGCAAACAGTCAGACTCACAGACAGATTGTAAACAAACCCCCAGGTTAGCCAAACTTATTTGGAAGAGAAATGAAGGTAAATGGTAAAATTCTAACCCAGGCTGTCTGTTTTAAAACATCAATCACAGTTTCCCATGGATGTAAAGCAAGAACTGGGTCCTAGACTCCAAGACACATTCATGAATTAAATGAAAGCTTTCCCCCAGGGCATATAAAAAAAAAATGTTTTCTCTCTTTCTCATGTGATTCCGTGTTTTGCAGCCTGCTGCAAATTCCCATTAGCGTCTCTGCCTGAGCTCACCAGCCCATCTCACAGACTTCACACTGATGAAAGATGGCACTCGGCTGTTGCCTTGCTAGGTCTTGTTTAAGTTTTAGCAATATTACATTCTCGTGGTTTAAAAATGAACAATGCAGTTAGTTATACGTGATCTTGTTTGGAGCTTTGATGAGTCCCGACATGTTTTAGAGATATCTCTCTCTCTCTCATATGCCGCTGCATTGAGTTTGTGTTGCACTACCTAGGGCTGAATATGGGTATGATACAGATTTTTTTTTTTTTTAAGTCATGTCAGGTCATGTCTGATACAATCAAAAAAGGCATTCTTGTCTGTTTTTTGCAGATATTTTGCAGGTTCCTTTAAATTTTGGTGGCATGGCTCTTTAGTGTGCAGACAGGAACAAAAACTATATTGGTTGAAGTGTATGTTTTACTTTTTGCCATATTTTTGCCAATATACTGCCAGACCAGAGTCCACTGAAAAAAAGCAGTACTTTTACCTATAACATTTATCCATCTACAGCTCCATCAATTAGTCACTTAGGTTAGTTAGTCTAGACTTTCTCTAATGGGATACTTTGGATCTGAACTAGGACGTTAAAACATTCGTGTCACATAACGTTACCAGCGATTAGATTTTGCTGTTACCTTACAATATAAAGCGTCTTGAGGCAACTGTTGTTGTGATTTGGAGCTATATTAATAAAACTGAATTGACCTGAGTTGACTTTCTCAGAGACAAATTCATGAAAACTGGTAAAGCCACGTCGTACTGTCTAAAGTACCTTTTGATGCGTTTTCTGTGCAGCTTAAAATCCAAAGCTTTTTGTACTCACACAATGAAGTCAGTCGGAACTGGAGGTCAGAAACACCTGCAAAGAGAACAAGCAAGCCTTCAGTGTTTGCTTGTTTTGTTTTTTGAGAGTGGATGTGCTAATTAGAAAGTTTCGAATGTAAGAACAGACTGTCCTGATCTCCAGTGGTGTTAGTTGGCAAAAGCACACTCAGAATATGATGTGCAACTTCCTCTTCCTCCTCCTCCTCCTCCTCCTGCTCATCTTCATACCTTCATCCCTCCATCTTTCCCAGGGGCAACTGGTGTCTGTGTAATTGTTCAATTATTCAGGAGGCTCTCCACTCCTGACATCTGTCATAGTTCTAACATTTTACTTTGCAGATGCACAAGTGCTTGTGTGCCTCTTTGCCCCCACGGAGCCGCAGACGTCCCACTCCATCTTTGCTTGATGTCAGCCCACAGGTCGTCTCCCAAAGCAGACGTGATAGGTTCTGTCATATTGAGAGCTTTTGGAATGATGCACTGTTTTTGTGTAGAAGTGGTCAGAATTACCGACAGAGACATAAACATCTATTTTAGCCTGTGTTCATTCCAGCTGTCCTCCCATTAATAGCTTACTAAAATATCCAGATCCAGAATGAGGACTTGAATACATAATTATCCTCATTAGCTGCTTATCGCCAGCATGGTCAGTACTCGGTGTATCACAGCTTTCAGATGTTATTTTGAATATCAGAACATGAAATCTAGGAACACAAACCTGCTTCATTTGCAGAGGGGGGTGTTGCTGATTTGCAAGATGAGTTGCACAAATTGTGCAATAGCTGGAATATAAACACAGAAATACAGCCACAGTTGGCTTAAAGTTGAAGCTGATAAGTCTTAAGTGTTTTAAAAAGTAACTAATTAAAATGAAAAAAAGGTCCTGTAAAGCAGTTTGATACGTGCCGCTTTATTAACTTTGCTGAGTAAAAACTTTTTTTGCTTTCAACGAGAAAAAATAAAACGAGCAGAATTTTGTCTGTTGTTCTTTTGGGTTTTTCTTCTTTCAGTAGAAAATGCATTTGTTGCATTGAGTGACTTCATCCTCACAGGCATTGGTCAGTCTGAAATGGGCTGTTGTGATAAACGCTGTCTTTTGATTTTTTTTAGAAAGTAAAGCACATTTAGTGGGTTTTCTTTTAATATTGGTAAAAATAAAACCTAAAAATGCAGAGTGGGGTTCACACTCCATCCTCATATTGTGCAAAACTGTCTACTTCAATGTAGCCATACCCTAAAGCGTATCCTGCTTTAGTCTTGATTTCCCTCTAAATGGGACCACAGTTTCCAAAATGAACATCCTGCTGTATTAAAGGAGATGTGAAACTAGACAGTGAGGCAATAATAAGTCAAGAAAATTGTTAGGTCTGCGCTGGCAGGCCTCGCTGGTACAGAGACTTATCCTCGTGAACAAAGCAAAACAATCAGAGATCGATCGAGTTTTCCTTTACTTGCGCAAGGGGAGCTCTGTCTGCAAGCGACTTCAGACGACTCCAAACTTTGCTAGCCTGCGCAGTCCTTTTATTTGCATTTACACACAATTACACAGCCCCCCCATCGTAAACCCCATTTGGTACGTCATAAAAGCTAAGGCACTGTGTATGTATGTATGTGCACATGTGAACATGTGAGTGAGTGTGTGTGTGTGCGCGTGTGTGTGAGAGTGTGTCTTTATATACATGACTTCCTGGCTAAGCATGTAACAGCATCCCCCATCACAAAGGGTCATCAGACCTTTAACCTACATACATGACTTAACCCCTTTTAATGGTCCACTACACATAAACACCGGTGGACCCATAAAGATAAGAGTATACATCCCTATATAAACAGGAAAACAGAACCTTCTCATGAAAGTACCTACAATAAAACACTATAGCCTCCCCCCAACATGCAGGGGAGGAGGATCCACACAAAAGAATTCCTCTAAACATATAGTTGAATACAAGACCCACCGTTTTAGACACAATAATGACAACATTTAACAATTAAGTCCAACAGTATTAGAGTGCAGACTTAAGGAGCCTGGCGTGGAAACATTCAGAGCTAACACAAATTCATCATAAATCTTCCATAGGCACTATCCATCCAATACATTTGGATTGATATTTAAAGGTCAATACTTGTTAGGCTTACAAATTTGTTTCACACTGTTTCACTCCATAATGATACATCTGAGTTATTATCCCGCTACATTCAGGATGCTGTTACAAGAAAGCGCCCTGTTTACAAAGACTAATTTCACTTAAAGATGATTGTGAGCCAACTCATGCAATACCAAGTAAGTCTAATGTTTATTTTGTATTTGATTTATGTTATGCCCCAAGGTTCATGGAAACTCTGTGTTTTACACTTTGTTTCACTTGAGATTCATGCAATTTTAACTATTTTTTTTTCAGTGACTAAAGACCCTTTCTGTTTCAGGATACTTGTGTCCCATTAAAAAACAAAAACAAGTGAAAGTGAAATTTATGAACTTCTTGAGACAAAGAGTAAGTACCAGCTCTAAAACAATGAGTCAGTGAAGACCAGTGTTATTGAACCTGTAATTTGTTGCAACAGAAATGAAGCATAACAAATGCTACTTCCATTTTAGTCACAGCGCTGCTCGGTGGCCTTTTTTGTGGATATTCCAAGGTTGACAGCCTTTTGTAAATGGTGGTAGGGTGTTCAGATTCAATCTGATCACAATAAGGGGACCTCCTATGTGGAAGGGATTCACTGAAGACAAGAATTTGCACCTGTTGTTTTCCACACCTTGTAAATACATACACTGATCAGGAAAAACATTATAACCACCTGTCTGTTGTGTTGGTCCATTCCTGACCTGTTGAGGCATGGACTCCACTAGGCCCCTGAAAGTGTGCTATAGTATCTCCACCGAGATTATAGCAACATATTCTTTAAGTCCTGTAAGTTGTGAGGTGGGGCCTCCATGGTTCTGACTTGTTTGTGCAGCACATCCCACAGATGCTTGATTGGAGTGAGATCTGAGGAATTTGGAGGCCAAGTCAACACTCCTCCTTGCGCTCCTCAAACTGTTCCTGAAACATTTTTGCTTTGTGTCATGATGCATTAGCCTGCTGAAAAAGGCCACAACCATCAGGCAATACCGCATCCATGAAAGGGTGTACATGGTCTGCAACAATCCTTAGGTAGGTGGTGTGTGTCAAAGTGACATCCGCATGGATGACAGGACCCAAGGTTTCCCAGCAGAATATTGCCTGAAGCATCACACTGCCTCTGTCTGCTTGCCTTCTTCCCATAGTGCATCCTGGTTCACCAGGTATGTAAAAGAAAACGTGATTCATCAGACAAGGCCACACGCCTTCATTGCCCATTGTTGGGGCTTTCGGCTGTGGACAGGGATCAGCATGGACACCCTGACTGGTCTCCATCTCTGTAGTCACATACACAGCAAACTATGATGGACTGTGTACACCTTTCTATCAGAACCAGCATTAAATTTTTAGGCGGCTTTGAGCTACAGTAGCTCATCTGTTGGATCTGACCACATGGGCCAGCCTTCACTCCCTCATCAGTCACTCCCTCATCATCATGGTCATCAATGCCTGACCACTGCAGAATTTTGACCCTTGTCAAACTCACTCAAATCCTTATGCTTCCTTGCTTCTAACACATCAACTTTGAGGACAAAATGTTCACTTGCTTCCTAATCTGTCCCAGCCACTATCAGGTGCCATGATGAAGAGATAATCAGTGTTATTTATTTTACCTGTCAGTGTTAATAATGTTGCCCGATCAGTGTATAAACTTTCTTTAGCATGTTCACCTCAAAGTGACTTTCCTGGAGAACTTGAGAGTCCAAAGTGGCTATCATGTAAGCTTTGTCAAGCCATCCATTTTTATATAACTCTGCTGCACTGCATGTGCATTCATACATGGTTGACCCCTAATATGTAATGAACATATCGTCACTGGGCAGTCAGCTGCTTTATAGGGTTTAGTAGCCTCCTACTAAAGTGTTAGTACTTGTGCTGATCCTTTTTGCACCTTTGATGTGGCTGCCTCTTTATGAACAATGTCTATTGAGAATAACTGACATCCTGATATTTCATGTTTCTTTGTAGCATAATGTGGGGATGCATCCAAATGAGTATGCATGAGTACTAAATAGCAAGAGATTGTAAGCTATGTTAATTTATAAGAATTTGATGGTTTTGTGCGGTAATTGATTAAACAGAAATTTATTTTGTTCTACAGTGGTGGTTAAGGTCAGTCGTATTCTTATGAGTCAGTCTGATTAGCATTTTTATAGTATTTGTGTTGAGTTGTCTGCCGTCTAACTCCAAAGAGGTGTTTTTTTTATTATGTAGTGTATAGATTCAGCATGATCTTTAGGGTTATTGTCCTTTATTACTCAGTTCCTATTGAGCTTCAGCTGGACAGCCACGCTCACCCTGTAAATGCACCCCATGGTTCACTTGTTTTATATATCAAAAGCAGTAAAATATATAACCAAAAAATGTAAAGTCTTAATTTAGCAGTTTAGGACATTTCACTTTGTAGCTTAAAGAAAATAATGTCATTATATAGGTAACGAAGTACGTAAGTTTAGATCCACCAGAGTTTTGTCTATTTGAAACATGTTGATGCAAACCAGATGGGCAGTGAGCAACAGAAACCTTTCTACAGAAAGAAAGGCAGTGTAGCAGCAGATGTATCATTAAAACCCTAAAATACACATACCCTAATAAACATTACACACCATACACACACTTGCAGCCATAGCGACATGGGTTTTTTGTGCACCTGTTGTTTTCCACACCTTGTAATAGCCTCGGGTGCTGCAGGTCCAAACAGGCCTGCAATCAGAAAGACAGAGGGGGAGTTAGGGGGAGTGTTTCGCTCATTTTTTCTATGATGGATGTATTTAGTCCACATGATGTGTGGACTGCACTGTCAGTCCACACATCCTTTGAATAACACATTTGTCATCTTATTGCTAAAAAGGATGTAATTTAAGAAAGGATTGGAGCTCCACAGCAGTGTATGGCTTACAAGTGGTGTGCATTTGAAATGGTGCATCAAAAATCAGGGAGAGGGAGAGGCTAATCAGCCGAAGTCTATTAATATTTGGAGAGATTAATACATTAGAGGAAAAGCTGCAAAGTTATGTATGTTTCCTCATGCAGTTTTTACACAGCACCTGGAAAGTATTCATAACGCTTCACTTGTTCCATATTTTGTCATGTTACAGCCTTATTCCAGAATGGATACATTCATTTTTCATCTCAAATTTAACATGTACATAAGTATTCACAGACTTCTTCATGGCACTAAGAATTAAGCTCAGATGCCTCCTGCTTCAACTGATGATCTGTCAGATGTTTCTACGACTTGATTAGAGTAAACTTGTGTAAATTCAACTGATTAAAAATGATTTGGAAAGACATAGACCTCTCTGTATAAGGTCCCATAGTTATCAGTGCATGTCAGAAGACAAATAAAGCCATGAAATCCAAGGCATTTTCTGTAGACCTCTCAGACAAGATTGTACCGAGACACAGATCTGGAGAAGGCAGCATTGAAGGTCAGTCAATGAGCACAGTGGCTTCCATCACTGTAAATAAATCAACCACCAGGAACATTCATAGGGCTGGTCACCTGGCCAATCTGAGGGATCAGCGTAGGATGGCCTTAGTCATGGAGCTGACAAAGCACCCAATGCTTACTCCAGTGTTGTGGAGAAAGGAGAACCTTTCAGAAACACAGCCATTTCTGCAGCACGCCACCAATCAAATGTGTATGGTAGAGTGGCAATATGGAAGCCACTCCTAAGTAAAAGGTACATGAACAATGAAGCATGGTGGTGGCAGAATCATGCTGTACAGATGTTTTTTTGGTGGCAGGAACTGGGAAACTAGTCAAGGTTGAGGGAAAGATAAATACAGCTATATGTCTTCTTGGAAAGAAAGCAACCAGATTTCATTACATTTTATGAAGACGTTTCACCTCTTGGATGAGAGGTGAAACGTCTTTACAAAACTTAAAGAAATCAATAGCCAAGATAACAAAAGGAGTGGCTTTGGGACCATGCTGTGATTGTCCTTAAGTGGCCCAGCCTGAACCCAGCCATGAACCTGATTGAACATCTCTGGAGAAATCTGAAAATGACTGTGAACTGATGCTCCCCATCCATTATTATTGAGGTTCTCAAAAAGACTTGAGGCTGTAATTGCTACCAAAGGTGCTTCAACAAAGTACTGAGCAAAGGCTTGGATTCTTACATACATGTAATATTTTTGTTTTTCATTTTTAATAAATTTGAAAGAATTCCAGAAAGAAGTTCACTTTGTCAGTTTTGGGTATTGTGTGTAGAATTTTGAGGTGAAAAATGAATTTAATACATTTTGGAATAAGACTGTAACATGATAAAATGTGAAACAAGTGAAGTGTTGTGAATACTTTCCAGATGCACTATACTATAGGTTTCTTCTTCTTAAATTATTGAAGAAAGGAACAAAAACTTAATAACTGAGTGCTTGTGAACTATCCTTCCTAGGATTAGCTCCAGCAGAGCAAACTCCACCTAAAAATGCAACGTGCATAAAAGCAGGTGTAAAAAAATCTGAGGCTGTTTTATTAGACACAATTCGACACAGTGAGTCAGAGAGAGAGAGAGGAGTGAGTGATAAGACAGTGTTGTTTCTTCTGAGTAATGGCTAATGAAAACACTTGATAATGGCAATGAAGAATGTAACAGTAAATTAAAATATGCATATGAGGTGACCTCAAAGAGAAGCACCAGAACACAAGATAAAGACACCGCAAAGACACAGACTTTTATTTTCCTTCCTGATTTCCATTTCTGCATGTGTACAGTATGTGATTGCAAAATATGAGTGTACAGGGAGTGCAGAATTATTAGGCAAGTTGTATTTTTGAGGAATAATTTTATTATTGAACAACAACCATGTTCTCAATGAACCCAAAAAACTCATTAATATCAAAGCTGAATGTTTTTGGAAGTAGTTTTTAGTTTTGTTTTAGTTTTAGCTATTTTAGGGGGATATCTGTGTGTGCAGGTGACTATTACTGTGCATAATTATTAGGCAACTTAACAAAAAACAAATATATACCCATTTCAATTATTTATTTTTACCAGTGAAACCAATATAACATCTCCACATTCACAAATATACATTTCTGACATTCACAAACAAAACAAAAACAAATCAGCGACCAATATAGCCACCTTTCTTTGCAAGGACACTCAAAAGCCTGCCATCCATGGATTCTGTCAGTGTTTTGATCTGTTCACCATCAACATTGCGTGCAGCAGCAACCACAGCCTCCCAGACACTGTTCAGAGAGGTGTACTGTTTTCCCTCCTTGTAAATCTCACATTTGATGATGGACCACAGGTTCTCAATGGGGTTCAGATCAGGTGAACAAGGAGGCCATGTCATTAGTTTTTCTTCTTTTATACCCTTTCTTGCCAGCCACGCTGTGGAGTACTTGGACGCGTGTGATGGAGCATTGTCCTGCATGAAAATCATGTTTTTCTTGAAGGATGCAGACTTCTTCCTGTACCACTGCTTGAAGAAGGTGTCTTCCAGAAACTGGCAGTAGGACTGGGAGTTGAGCTTGACTCCATCCTCAACCCGAAAAGGCCCCACAAGCTCATCTTTGATGATACCAGCCCAAACCAGTACTCCACCTCCACCTTGCTGGCGTCTGAGTCGGACTGGAGCTCTCTGCCCTTTACCAATCCAGCCACGGGCCCATCCATCTGGCCCATCAAGACTCACTCTCATTTCATCAGTCCATAAAACCTTAGAAAAATCAGTCTTGAGATATTTCTTGGCCCAGTCTTGACGTTTCAGCTTGTGTGTCTTGTTCAGTGGTGGTCGTCTTTCAGCCTTTCTTACCTTGGCCATGTCTCTGAGTATTGCACACCTTGTGCTTTTGGGCACTCCAGTGATGTTGCAGCTCTGAAATATGGCCAAACTGGTGGCAAGTGGCATCTTGGCAGCTGCACGCTTGACTTTTCTCAGTTCATGGGCAGTTATTTTGCGCCTTGGTTTTTCCACACGCTTCTTGCGACCCTGTTGACTATTTTGAATGAAATGCTTGATTGTTCAATGATCACG
>VVHJ01064996.1:0-10004 GCA_015107715.1 Tylochromis polylepis
ACGGAGTTAGAAGTTAGCAGGAAGTTAGCTCGCTAGTTTCCATCTAAATATAATATACCATGTTCTGACTGAGGGATTTCTGAAAAATTAAAACGTACAGCTCTGCTATCACTTCTGACATAAATGAAGACAGGAAACTAAACAGCAGTGACGTTTTGTAGGGTTACTGAAGTTTGGCTAGCTGGTATATAATGATGTGCTACGTGATCGCTAGCGACACAGCTATGTTAGCATAATATAAACACACTGAAGCTGGAGGATGAACGCTAACTTTTTTCCACTCGATAAAAGTTAACGCGTGGGTTCCCGATGGTTAGGGACAAATGCAATTGCATGGCAGGATGCTGTAAACGGACCAAACTTCAGTCAGGAGAACAAATGAGATAATCCATCCACAATACAAGGTTAGTCATTAATATACTGCAGCATGGGCTGGGCTGTAGTTACATCGTAAGGTTTTAAAAACTGAGCTTTAAAATGAACAGTGGTAATAAAAACTGAGAGAGACCGACAGTGATCACTGACTGTTTTTAGGGGCTTGTTCAGATTAAATAGAACAAGATACAAAGCATTAAAACATGTTAAAAACACAACAGCCTTAATAAACACAGAGTAGTTTGGGCCCGGAAGCAGGGTTCATCACGTCATCACTTAAAGACTGGATTGGTAAAGCTTAAAGTTTAGCTAACAGGTGGATGGTGGCAGAGGCAGCTTTAGCTGCTAGCTGTTTGCTAGACTTCTTCTCAGCGACTCAGGGTCACTGAACTGGACCTCTGTGGTGCTCTTAGCATATTTTGGAGCAATATGCTAATGGCATAAAAATAAATAAAACAAATAAATTAATTATATAAACATTATTGGTATAAGGCTTTAGACATTAAGGCTTCAAAATGTGATGCATCCATCTTTATATATACCTCTGTGGGAATGTCTAACCATGCTGATTTCATTGCATGGGTGTCCCAGAAAATTATTCCACCTGCTCAAATCAGTGGAGGTAAACACCTAAAATCTACAGTAATTTATGGGTGGATGGATTTATGACTTGTTATTTTAAAAAACTAGTTCAAATGAAACGGGTATTGATAGCAAGTTTTGTGGATAATCTGAAGGAGTTACATTTTTGCATTGCTTTGTAAAGGGTTTCCTAAGTAACTATATGCCACTTTTTTCCCTACAGCGTTAGAAGACTGGATTGACACTTAGTGGAAAATATGAGCTCTGGTGAGATATGATGTGTTTTCAGGCTGGAACTGAATATTGTGTTACAGTAGAACACGTAGAGGCAAGTCAAAATGTCAACACATTGACTCAGTATTAGTTGCGTAGGAATATCCATCTAAACACGAGCCACCTCAAGCTGCCCGTTGACTGTGGCAGCAAACCAAACCATGGAAAATAAAATGAGGAGAATCCAGGAGGCCTGGCTGAGAGAGAGAGAGAGAGAGAGAGAGAGATTTAGTTCTTTATGCCTTTATAGAAGCTCAGATGGACAAGTATGAGCAGAGGACCCTCCCAGCTCCAACTCAATTTCCAGTGCCTGGAAAACAAACAGTGGCGTAAGATTAAAGGTAGACAGAGTGGGAGGGGTCACTGCAGTATTTAAAAAAAGAACATCTACATTCAAGCACACTGGACGCGTGGTTTTCGATCCAATCATGGAACTTAAAATTCATGTGCAGCTAACGAGGATGCAGGATAAAGATAACAGAGTTTACCAAACACAATTTGAAGCTTAAAGAAGTTCAGTTTGGAAGACATTCTGATATTTTTTCACAAGTGGAGTAACCATAAATGATATCAAAGATAGATGATTTTAGAATAAATGCAGGTTTTATGGAGCCAGAACTGAACAGGATGAATTTATCAAGGTGCATCCATTCACTGTATGAGAGCATCATAAAGACAAAGATACCTGGTAAAATCTGCTCAATAACATACAAATAAAATCCTAGAATTTCACTGAGCAAAACTGGAGCTCAGAATTCTTTGATGGTCTGTTAGAACAATTAACCACACAGCAGCCATATTATTGGTCAAATAAAAGCATAAAAAATTCTCCAAAAGGCTCCAACAGCACAAACATGGTCCTAATTATCTGAGGTGAAGCCTAATAGATAGCTAAATAATAGATAAACACAGTTTATACAGGTGAGTAATAAAAATATTCTCCCCCTCTACAGTTGTTATGAAGGGGAGATTAGCTATAGGGACTAAAACACTTTTTTCTAGCAGACTGTAAACATTGGCATCAGATGCCGAGACGCATCAAATGTTTTCCAACAAGTTTGGTTATTTGAACAAACACCTTTTTCATTGTTTAAGGGAAGTCCTCCCTGTATTATGTGCCTTTGCCATTGAGGAATTCAACCTGGCATCAGTGAATGAAACTGGAACCTTCTGGCTACCCAGAAAGCTGCCCTGCTTTACAACTACAAGTGTAATCACAGTAATCTGCCTGAATCCCATTATAGCACTACCAGTCTAGACAGCATGATCTCTGCTGTGTCCTAAACTCTGCAGTCATAATGGCATCAGTGAATACTGTACCATCTCTCACACACATCCAAACAGACGGCCCTCCATCAGCACACACACCGCCAGCTCCCAGTCCGGTAATCCACCTAAATCAAACTGCAGAGTAACCCTGCCTGATATCATTCAGAGGGGACAGAGGATTTACAGTCTAAAAATATAGAGCTGAATGAGGGGAATCCATCGCACTAAGCTGTATTATACTTTTGTCTGTGATCATGCTTTGCATTCATTTCGCCAACTCTGTTTTGTTTCTTCAGCTTTTCACCTTCCATCTTCTCTCAGTATGCTCTCTGGTTTTTCAGCAAAGTAGAATGATTGTGCCTGAACAGTCTGATTTATGAGGCGGGACATGTTCCAGACAAACACGTGGATTAGAGAGCACAAGGACACATTGTAACCCGAGCACAGGCAGATGGAAATGTTGTTTTGGATTTCCTCCGCCGAGCTGAAGTTAACTGTCCTCATGAACACAGCCTTCTGTTTTCACTAATGATGATGATGGCGGTGACGCTGTTTTTATATTGAGGGCATCGCCACCCTGACGATGACGAGTGTTGAATGTCCTCAGAAAGAAGTTCAAATATGTGATCTGACTAAGTCCATTTCAGGACTCAGCTACTCTTTTATAATGCTGCTGTAATACTGCAGATTGCATGTCTGTGTTGATCCCTAATCCATAGTAATTCAGGTGATGTCATCAGGTCAAAAAATGCACCCAGTAAACACTTCGGCCTCTTCACACTCCCATTCAGATTTAACCATTCCAGTTATCCACACATCCATCAATTTTCTGCCTCTTGTCTGGATCCCCATGGTCTCCTCCCAGTTGGACATGCCTGAAACACCTCACCTAGGAGGCTTCCTGGTCATTCCCGAATTCCCTCAACTGACTCTTTTCAATCTGGAGGAGTAGCAGCTCTAATCTGAGCCCCTCTCAAATGACCAAGCTCCTCACACTATATTCTTCTCCCACTCTAAGGTTGAGACCAAATACCCTTCAGGAGAAGCTCATTTCAACCACTTAGATACACAAATGTATTCTTTCAGCCATTAGCTCGTGGTCATAGGAAAGGACATACAGTAGGAAAATAGATGGACCATAAATCCACAGCTTCCACAGATAAGTACAGCACCCACATCACTGCAGATGCTGCACCAGTCCAGGTCAGAAAGGCTCTGAGTCAGCAGTCTTGTTTGCAGGGTTTTTGCTTCAGGTAGCTCAGGTCTTTAAACCACTTCTCCCACATTTGAAACATCATGAGAAACAAGTGTTAACTATCGCAGTCCTTGATATGCATCGTCTATATCAAATTCTTTTAGAGGAATGTTCAGTGTATCGCATACCTGGGTGTAACTGTGCTCAGAGAGAGGAATGGCAGTACAGAAGCCATATTTTAAGATGGAAATAAAAATTTAGATGTGAAACCCTGATAGTGGATGGAAAAGAACACCAAGGTTTGTAATTCTAAATAAATTTAGCAGTCGGTCTCTATTTTTGAAGATTGAAATAACTTTTTATTGAAATCTGTATTTTAATTTGGTGAGTGAAGTTCATCAGGTGTTCATCTGGAACAAATCTAAGATAAGGTTAGCGGACACTGTTAAACCCATCCCAGCTCTCCTGGCACAACCCAGGTTTACATCAAGCTACACAACATTTGAAGCAGACTTTTGCTGCTCACTATTCTTTCCATATTTTTATTCTAGAACTCTAACTTTGTATGATTCACAGCTCAAAATGATCATTGTTTATCTTATATCTTGATGCCACCTATTATCCTGTTCAGCCTGTTTGAAGGAACCTGTTTTTACCTCCTTCCACTTTTAGGCGACTTTCTCCTAGCTAGGTGCCCTTCATTATCAAACCAGTGGGTGGAGTTTCTGTGCCTGAGATCACCAAACTTGGGTTATCCCCTCTCTTTGACATCATCTTAAGCCAGAGTAAAAAAAAACCCCAAACAAACGAAAAACAACCCAGCACTTAGAGCAGTCTGAAGCTTGAGTTTTTGGCTCACAGAGATTACGGTACAGTTAAAAACTAAAATGACAGGAAATTAAAGAAACAGAAGAATTAATTGCTAAATGCAGGCAGCAGTGTAGTGTAGTGTAGCAAGCACGTAAAGCACAGTCTTATTGTCTTACAGTGTGACTTTATGCCCAGTGTTTATGGGCCGCTTATTGTGAGGGAAGTCTTGGACATAAATGAGTGAAAGATTTATGAAACACATGAGCCTGCCTGCAACAGTGTGGCCTGGCTCCATGAAATTTGATCAGGTGATCTCCTGACTGCTATCATTTCTGATGTTATGTTATGTTAAAAAAAAAAACCCAAAACAATAACTCATCATCCAAAATAAACTAGCGTCTCAGTTTCACTTCTACGTTTCTTTCTGCATGCATACTTCCTCAGTCTTAACGTGTGCGTCCCTCTCTTTGTCTGCCTGTCGCCGTTGGCGATCCTCTCATTCTCATCATGCCAGCTGTACCAGAAACACTGGACTAACAACAATCTCACATTACCAATTAAGTATAATTAAATGGATGTATTTTTTTTATATTACCTTATGACTAATTCCAGGAGTTGCTGTCTGTTGCTTTCTCTTTCTTCAGCTATGGGATAAAGCAAATTGCTGCTTAACTGAAACATTGTCATGTCTGCACCTTAATTCACATATACAAGACCAAACTTGCATCCTTGCAAAAACTTTTCTTTTTTTAACAAAAGGCTGTCCAAAATTAAGTTGCTCTCTGTCCACATAAAAAATCCTTAGTACATTACCTCCTCGAGTGCTTTTGCAATCTTACCCCATTACCATCATTGCTAAACCAGCAAAATGGTAGCGCAAACACAAATGAAAGCAAAACAAATATGATCATATCATATACATATGACAGAACCAGAAAAAGTTCATGTGTACACCCTTACAAAGCAAAAAAAAAAAAGAAAAAGAAAAAAGATCAGATTTAGATATTGCTGGTGGCCACTTTGAGGTAACATCTTTGTGAACCTCTAGGCTGCTGTCACAACTACTATCTCTCCACCACTTCCTGACAGTGTCATTCTGACCATTTAAACTTGGCTATGATTTTAGTAAGGACCACAAACTTTATGTAATGAGCAAACATCAACTTCTGTATCAAACTCATGTGACTTCCATGATCATCACTCATGAAGAGCTGGGTCTCCAGCTACAAGCCAGCAACCAAAGAGCAGTTTACAGTTGGAGTCGTATCAAAAGCCCAAAGGTGGCACGACTAGGAGCATGTTTGTTGTTGTTGTTGTTTTTTTTTATAGTCACCAAAGTTTAGGCCAAAAAAACCACTAAAAAAAAATCCCCCAAACCTACAAATAAATGGCAAGACAGTGTAAACCAAATGTGCGTGCCAGCAGGTAAAGCACAGCACAGTGTCATAAAATGGGCTGAAACTTTACCAGACAACTTGTGTAGCTACTACTCAAAAAATCCACAAGACATATCTCTAATTAGTGAATACTGAATATTATATGAATATTAATTAATAATTAATAGTTTACAGAACACACAAGCACGTTTGTTGTTCATCACCTGTTCTACCCACCACACTGGGCTGCCTGTGCTTCCCTGCCTTCTTCTCTAAAATGAATTAAAACTGAAGTATCAGTTATCAGTTTTGACATACTGGAGAAGATCCAGCTCATATCACACCCTACACTGATATCTTATACTCAGAACAAACACCTTGGCATAACTGCAGTCTTTCTACAAAGCTACTTTCTACTAAAGCTGGATGTTAAAGGTTAGTCATAAGCCTTCTGCAGAAGAGGCTTTTTGTTCCTCAAAATCATCTCAATGAATTGCTGTGTTTGAGCTACCATGAATATTTATGCCTCTGCTAGAGGGCTTTTTATTATATAAAATCTTTCCTCAGTGATTCTTATCCATTCTAGTCTTCTTGGCATGTTTTCAGATTACACTAGCTTCACCTTTAAGAAATTCGAGAGCTATTTGGATTCCTGTCATATGCCAAGCTCTTTTGAATGTTTCCCTGAATGCCGCATGATGACACTTCTTGGCATCCTTTGTATCTTTGAAAGGTCCTTTTACAAACACTAAGGTTACAGTTGACTGAATACTGAATGGAGTGACCCATATTTATCTGCAGCCATAGCCGGAGCTGGTTGAATTCTGTACAGGCTACATAAAAGTGCTTCAGTGGTGCCTTTATTAACTCCTTAAATTTGGGATACACTAGAGCAGTGGTCCCCAACCCCCGGGCTGGTCCGTGGATAAATTGGTACCGGGCCGCCCAAGAAATAATTCATTATTTCCGTTGTATTTATTATCTGAGTCTGAACAATCTTTTAGTTGAAAAATCTTTTATTTTGAAAAATGACCGGATTCTCTCGGTTACATCTCGGTCACCTGAGCGCCAAATATTTAACCCACAAACTAGCAAAATGAGTAAAAAACAGACACCTTTGGAAAGTTTCTTTTCGAAGGGGAAAAGGCCCAGTGAAGAGACAGAAGAAGGGCCTACAACTTCTAAGAAAAAGAAAGCTTTTAACAGACAATACCAGGAGCTCTACTTGAAATATGGATTTATCGCGACAGGACGTTCCCACAGACCAAGCCCGCTCTGCATAATATGCGGCGACCGGCTCTATAATGAGGCAATGAAGCCTTCAAAACTGCTTCGCCACTTGGAGACTAAGCACCCTGGATTAAAAGACAAGCCCCCAGAGTATTTTGAAAGAAAAAAAACCAAACAGGAACATGAAGGGATTCACGTTTGTTTATACTGCGAATATAATAACAATCTACGTACCCCCCCCCATCTGCGGTAAAATTGTCAAGCGTTGACCGGTCTGTGGTGATAAAAAGGTTGGGGACCACTGCACTAGAGCATCCTTTAATAAAGGGAAAGCAGAAACATACTTTCTCACTAATCACTAAGGTAACTTAGTGAAGTGGTGCAGATGATCAGGCTACTTATATAATAAGCTACTAACATGCAGATATGTTTTGAATGTTAAATAGTTTGTAAAATCCACAAGCATTACTTTATAACATTTTTCTTCTCATAACCACTTTTTTTTGTTTTTTTTACTGCTGACAGAGTAACAGGTGGATGTGGCCACTGTGACATCACCCATTGGCTAATGAATTATTGAAGTCCTGTTATGAAACTTCAATGTGAGCATGGAGACTCTCTTTTAGCCCTTTTCCTTTCGTGTCTACTTGGCTTGGCTCGTCTCAGTTTTTAGGGTTTGGCATTAGGTGGTAGTACCTGGTACCAGGTACATTTTTTAGGACCTACTTGACCGGGGTTCCAAGGAATCTGAGTCGATCCGAAAATGTGACGTCAACATGCCACTAGTCAATTGACTAGCATTGAATATTGACTGGTTACAGAGCAAGTGAGCTGAGGATAGTTTCCACATAGACTTCTGTACAAGTAACCCTGGACTTCTATATGCCTGGAGAATACAAAAAAAAAAAAAAGAATACAAGTTTTGGGTACTTCCACATTGCCTTCACTTCTCAGACCCAGAAACTATGACTGTCTTTTATACTGTTACAAGGTTTTAACTTAGATTCAGAAATACTACAAACAAGATAATAACCTGTAGTAAAATCACCAAAGTTAAGTGAAAGTTGGAGCATAACTGCTGTATTGTTTATTTTTTTTAAGCTGATAACAAAGTGGTATGTTTTTTTTTTACTAGGTACAGACTTTGCAGCAGGCTATGTTTCCACATGTAAATAGCCTTCAGTCAGCAGGAAGCAGCACCTTAAATACTTAACTGTGAAAGATTTAATATCTGCAAATAATTAGATTTCATGTCATAGTGTGTTCTATTTATAAACAGGCCAGTTGTCCAAATTTAGATATACAGTGTAGTAATTAAAGCTGCCATTCACCATACTCCCAGTGACTTATCACTGGCTTGCCTTTGGATGTATCTGGAAAGACTCATCAAACATGGAGCTAGACTCTTCATGCATTTGAAAACAGTAGCCCAAATGTAGTCAGTCTTTAGAGCACTGTAATTTAGTCACAACAGACTCACGTCAAATACATTTGCTGTTGCATCATTAAATAGTTGAATGAAGTGCAGTCCGATTCTCCTTCACACTTTTTGTTCACTTTGTTTTCAATTGAGATAAGGAAAAAGTGGAAAAGAAATGGGTCATTTTCAAGCATGCCTGTAGTGTAACATTCACTAATGCATAAATTCTCCCATAATCACTTGTGCTCCGTTTCTGCCGTTTAACCTCCAGCAGCGCCCCAACATCCAGCTAATCCAGTGTGGTCAGCACTCTTCAATCTTTGATGAGCTGAGTTTTGTGTATCTTTGCAGGGAGTTTCTCTAGATATTCCGCATACACACGACAATCTGTTCCACATGAGGAGGCTTAAATGAAGACTAAATGATGGAGTTGGATATCTTGCAGTGGTCCCTCCCCACGTGCACATGTTGGCATTGCTGAGCCCTAAAGTACCACTTGATTTAAAGAGCTAAGCAGGTCTGGAGGCCTGCCAAAGGGGAGCTCCGATTGCAGTGTTGACATTGCTCATTCTCATCCTTCACCTGCTATCTATTAGCTCTGTGCTGGTGATACCAGGGCAACAGAAAATAGTTTCTCCTACAGTCATTTTTGCCTGGGGCTGGTTTCACTGTGTTGGACCTTGGGATGTTTGGTTGAAAATTAGAGTGGAGGCCCTCCCGGTATCAGTGGTGTCATGGAAAAACTCACTTGTTGTAGTTACAGATTATACAGTAATTTCTTTATCTTTCCACAGTCAGTAACACCTCTGCTAAAAATAAAATATGTATGTCATCCAACATGAATGTAGGGCTTATTTTTTCAGCCTTTTTTGGAGTACAGTGCTTTTCATTTAATACATTCTGTCTCTTTGTTCCAATCGTGTGAGAGGCCAGAGAGGTCCTTGCTGTGAAATGGAGCTCAGCTTATATCGCCTATATTGTGATTATTTGGCTTCTTGTTCCTTTGTGTCTCCCTGTAGTATCCATAACATGTGAATTAAAAAAGGCATTGTTCTGTGTTTTGGTTATAATGTGACACATATTTCAGATTTCAATACACAGTAACTCCTCATGTGTCGTGGTAGTGTTTATTACCCCCCTGAGGACCAGCAGGTGTAAACTTTCACACACAGTCACACGGAGAGTCCATGCACACTTTTATTATGTACAAACACATATCTCTACATTTATGGATGGTCACATGCACACACACACACACACACCCTATAACTTTATATCTGTCTTTTTTCTTATTGTGGTACCTCATATAAGATCCCCAAACCAAACAAAGGTCCCTGAATATCCTGCTAATCTTAACACTAGTCTTGCGCTTGGAGCATCGGTCAACCTAATGTTTGTCCAGACTAGATAAAATTGAGTTTTGTCTTCTTTACAAAAAAAAAAAAAAAAAAAAAAAAATAAAGATAGTAATTAA
>VVHJ01064997.1:0-14695 GCA_015107715.1 Tylochromis polylepis
ATATATATATAGATATATAGATATATATATATATGTATATATATATGTATGTATATATATATGTATATATATATATGTATATATATATGTATGTATATATATATGTATATATATATGTATGTATATATATATGTATATATATATATATGTATATATATATATATGTATGAAGTATATGAATAGGGTTTTTTAGAAGATAATATTGTATTACTACTGAACAAGCTGCTTTTAGACTGTTTGTGTGTGGGTGGGAGAGGAGCATTGACATCATGCTTGGCCTACAAATAAAAGTATAGTTGTTATTTCAGAAGAAAGGCATCCCAGTTACCCTCTCTACAGCTAATAAATGGATTGTGTCTGATGTCACTGGTTGCATCTGTTGCCAAAATGCCCAGAACCTCTTAATATGTCTGGAAGTATATAATTTTTTGTTTTTATTCGATAGTTCACTGGGACTTGCTGGGACACTGTATCGTGCCACAGAACTCGCTCACATTTTGTGTAATATTCAGATGAGCCCTAGTTTGTTCACTAATCACAGTGAGGGGAATTTGATTGACATGCAACAATGTTTTTCTGCAAAAGGCAATCACTGACAATTTCACAGTCTGTGCTACTCCCTAGTCCTTGAATTTTATGAGACTATAAAGCAGTGAGTTTTACTCCAACCTCAGCCATCCCCTTGTGTCCATCCTTATCACTTGCATCTCCCTGTTTTGCAGATGACGAATCCTGTTTTCGGAACTATTATGGTTAAACACACTCAGTTTCTCTTAGTTTTTGTGCCTCTGGAAAACATGCAAATGAGCACACTTCTAATTGCACAGTGTAAAATGTAATTGTGTGCCTTATAATGCTGTATCGCAGGCATTTTGTATTTTTGGTCTATTTGTTTAAATCCTCTAAATAAAGGCAGAAGACACATTGAAAACTCTTAAAGAACAGATAGAGAAGTATTTTCATGAAAAGATATGGATGAAAGAGCAGATTCTGCTGTTTGAAGCTTGATGCCATCACTCTTCCTGTTTTAGAAAATTATAGCACACTCTCACTAAAAGCATTGGCTGAGGGAAGCAGCAGCCCCCTCCGCATCTCCGTCCCTCTCTGTATCTCTGTCTAAATGTCTGTGTCTGTATCTCTCAACTACAAAGATGTAACTTTCATATCTCACACTTCCACCCGGAGATGTGCAAGAAGTAAAGTGGCATTAGTAGATGACGTAGCTGGAAGTTAATACTGCTCAAAAATAGCTGATTTTTTTATTTTTTTTTATTTCTGTGATTTGCTCTGTTTCGGTGTTAATCCCTTTGATCGAGTGGAGTGCTGTCAGTCTACCCTGAAATAAATCGAAGTGGATGGAGGCAGAGAGCAGAGTGGGAGCTCTTGAGTCATAGAGAGACTTTTCATAAAAAGCTTCCAGTGCAAACACTATGGCACAGAACAAAGAGCAGACCCTGTCGTTTGAAGCTAGGAACAGTCCCTCTTCTATATTTTTTTCTTTTTGGAAAAATTGCAGACACAAGCATACTTTGCTCTCTCCTTTACTCCTTCTGCTTCTTTTTCTTGGTCTCATCTTTGACTTTCTCCACACATACATAAGTTCATTATAAAAAGAGCTTCAAAAGGGAAAAAAAAAATCTTGATGTTTTCCACTTTGCCAAAATACACTTTGTCTGTTCTACAAAATAAAAGGAAGCAGCTTAAGATGAGACGGCAGCCTTGTCCTTTCTATGTGTCACCGCGTCCAAACACAAAAGCAGCTTTGACATGCCTTACCCTTCTATTCTGGGATGAAACATAACTAAAATGATTTCAGTTGGGTAAATAAAATGTATAACTGCCACTGTCAATACACAAAGAATCCATCTGAAGTACATGCCGTCTCTGCATTTAACCCATTTTGCAGCAGAAGGCAGTATACAACTCTTAGTCTAAGTCAGTATATTACTTATGGGAAATGGCATTTGTCTGAGACACTCAAACTGTTTCAAAAATGTGTCTTTTGTAAGGGAGTAAGATTAAATAATGACTGCAGAAATGTGCCTATTTTAGGAGCCACACTGGCTCAAATTTGTTGATAATTTAGCTAGTGGAGAATTTCCAAGGGGCATGATTATTAAAATAACATTCAAAATTAAATTACACTCTGGATGTGAGCTAAGCCATCTATTTTATACTGTAACTGGTGTTAAATGGTATTTAATTTAAATATTATTATTATTATTATTTATGGTGGGGGGCATCACCAGTTAAAGCAGAACAAATGAATTTCATAGCATGGGCATCAAGGCGAAATTTTAAACTATATGTGATTTTATTTTAAAGGAAAATTTAAAATGTATTCAAAGTGTGTGACTAAACAATTATTGTGACTTTAAATTGTTCCTATCTGAAGATGGTATAATCCTGCTTTTTTTAAAAAAATTTTTTTTAGAGAAAGTGAATTATTGCTTCAAAATGTAAGTGGGTTACCCCATTCATGTTTTAAAGAATACAAGTTGTAAGCTCTTTAAAATTTCATTTGACAGTAAATAATGGATTAAAGCATAAATTTTCCATTTTCTTTTCAATAACAAATACCTTTATATAATCATGCAAAGCAGGGTTTGTGATGATGTGTTTCAACAGAAATAGATGAGCTTGTGAAAACATGGAGCTGCCATGTCTATTGAGAAATATCTGTTGTAAATACGGAAGACAAGTGGTCTTTATAGAAAGAAATGATTCATTCAGATGTTGATATTGATGTGAAGACGATTCATAATAATAATTGATTTGCTGCTTTTCAACTGCAGCTTTTGTTGTAAACTATGCATTTATTCGAATAAAAATGTAAGAGTGTCTCCATTGCCGCCCACAGATATTACCTTATTAGGCAGTGAAGAAAATAAAACAGGTCATCGGTGACCAATTATGAATTACATAATTATGTTTTAGCTTATCTATCAAAATATGAAATGTGCAATCTGCTACCTAAAGTTTGAAATGAACAGCTCTTTTCCTGAACATGCTTAGAGTGCAGTTTTCTTTTCAACACAGTCCAGTTTGCAAATCTAATGAGAAAAGAAAAGTATTTGGTCAGAGGCTTAATTAAGGCCCTGGAGAGAGAACACGGTTTTCCTTTTTGTTTTGGGTGCCAAAGAAAATACAGCCCATTTTCCCCTTCTGAAGATATCTAGCAAAGCAAAGCAAAGCAAAGTTATTCATGCAGACAGACTCAAGTCAAAAGGTTAAAAATGGGCATGTTGCTAGAGGGCTGTTGATCTGAAGTTTGATTTTCAGAAACCCCAAGCTCTCAAGTGGCAAACAAAAGAAGACCGTGCTTGAGTGTTAGAGACATTGTGGTGAAAGATTCTGTTAATTGAGCAAAGGCATGAAATTGGTCAATTAAAAGCAGTGGCATTCTGTCAGGGCAAACAAGGCAACCAGTGGTTGACTAGTGAAATTTAAAAATAGATATTAATTAAAATGTATCAAAGGGAACTCTCTCCTTTAATATCAAACTACATTATGTCATAAAGTTTCTTGCCTGTTTGCATCCGTACTTTAAATTACTGCCTATGTGTGGCTCTGGAAACAGGATTAACTTTGCTTGATTACAGTTCTGGAGTCTGCAAATTTCATTGACGTGTCTGTATCAATTAACAAGCAATTTTTTCTGGTTGTTTACGCATGTGCATTGTAATTAAACCTCTGATCTCTGACCACGTCCAAGAAATGAAGCCAATGATGAAGAAGTCTGTCTGTAATACTGTAATACTTCCCCTCTAGGTTTATTTGCTCATTCACTTGTTTTGGGTAATATTAAATAAAAAATTAAGATGATTTGAAATGAAGAATTATCAGTGGTATTAAACTGCAAGTTCGTTGGAACTGAATTGTCAAACACAAATGGCCTGTATTTTGTATTGCGCTTTACTTAGTCCCTAAGGACCCCAAAGCACTTTACACATTCAGTCATCAATCCATTCACACACACTGGTGATGGCAAGCTACATTGGAGCCACAGCCACCCTGGGGCGCACTGACATAGGTGAGGCTGCCGGACACTGGCGCCACCGGGCCCTCTGACCACCACCAGTAGGCAACGGGTGAAGTGTCTTGCCCAAAGACACAATGACCGAGACTGTCCGAGCCGGGGCTCGAACCAGCAACCTTCTGATTACACAAGACAAACTGCCAACTCTTGAGCCACAATCGCTCAAATCATTATCCAATAAACGTGCAGTTTTGCAGTCTGACCGGTCATTCTTGTAACCACGATAGTTGTAACAAGGATGCAACCAGAATGCCAACTTGCCTGTGGGCGAATGTTTTATTTACAGTGTTTATAAACTATGCACTTTCTTTTTCATGTCTTCTCTCTTTCCACGGCTGCTCCCACTCTTTTCTCCCCTCTTCTAGTTCCTGGCATCCTACTGAAATATGGGAGGCATGATTAGATGATGAAAACCAGCTGTTACCTGCCTCCCCTGACACTGCCCCCGTGAAACCAGTGCTCCATGCCTCCCATGCCACAAAATACACCCCACGACATACCCCATCGCCTGACTTAGGCCAGGGAGCCGTCCGGCCTAGCCTACTACCCCTTCCCCCACGACTGAGAGAGGAAGTCACCACAACCATCTGTGCCCCCAACCTATGGCTCGCCTTGAACTTAAAGGGCTGGAGAGCCAGGACTCTAGGACCACTCCCCGCATATGCTATGCCCAGGTGTCACTGTGGATGATAACATCACCCAGGTAGGCAGCAGCATATGCAGCGTGTGGACCTAGTACCCAGTCCATGAGACATTGGAAGGTGACTGGGGCTCTAAACAAGCCAAACGGAAGTGTGACAAATTGGTGCAATTCGTACTTGGTGAAGAAGGACATTTTTTCCTTAGACTCTAGAGCACAGGTGTCAAACTCCAGTCCTCGAGAGCCAGTGTCCTGAAAATTTTCAATGTGTCCCTGCTACAACACACCTGAATAACATAAGTAGGTCATTAACAAGACTCTATAGAACTTGACTGCATGCTGAGGTGGCAATTCAGCCATTTGATTAATGTTACAGCAGCTCATGAGTGAATGACCATGGTGCAATAAAAGTACTTTTAGAAGTACATTTTCCAAACACTTTATTTCACTTTCATTTACTTGAGTAGGGTTAGGGGTTGCCACCTCATCATGCAGTCAAGCCTAGCCCATCTGTTGTACAGGCGCTGCTGACTTTCCTGGGCCTGGAGCAAATTCTCCTATGACAACTTACCTAATCTGTGCACCTTTGCTCTCAGGTCCAGAATGTATTGCATTTCATTCTTAGGTCCTCCCAGTTTTCTTTAATGAGGACCAACACCCCCCATGGCTTCTTAAAGTAATTCAAAGGGCGAAAATCCTGTGTAGTCTTGGGCCACCTCCTGCACTGCAAACAACAGAGGGTCTAGCCAGCAATCCCAGTTGATTTCATCCTCATAAATGAACTTTCAAATCATGGATTTCAAAGTCTTATCCAACCTTTCCACCAACCCGTCAGTCTGAGGATGATAGACACTGGTCTAAAAACATTTAATTCTCAGTAATTCGTACAGTTCTTTTAGTGTACTAGCTATCCAGTTTCTTATTCATATCTGCTTTCTGCATTGTGCAAAACTAAACTAGCATTAGCAAGTAAATAAGTCCTTTGTGGTGTATCATTTTGACAGTTAAGTCTTCTCTTACCAACCCCCTTTATCAACATACTATATCAAAGTCTGTAGTCTTTTTTTTTTACGTAATAGACATATAAATTTTAAAATACATGGCTGAATATAAAGTTTTGCATACAAAACTTACAATTTTCCCAAGTGTTCACAAGGACACACTTATTATAGCCATACGAGAGTCAAACGCGTTGCATACTTTTGCATGCATGTCTGGAGTCACTGCCACTGCTTTTGTTATGCTACCTACCGGCAACCACATGAAACTCACAAATCCCCTCCTTCTAACAGTACGTGTTTCTATTGTTATCAGTGAACAGCGGAGGAGTAGAAGAGTAGAAGTAAGAATATTTGACAATTCTTCAACCAGGGAGGAGTGCAGAAAGGGGAAGACATCAAGGAAGAGTGCGGTATATATAAAATAATAAAAGACAGGCAACACAAAATCTAAGTTTTAATCTGGTCCAGTTTGTCTTGTTAAACAGTGGAGAAGATTTGTTGGGTGGTGCTGGGGTGTCATTATCTTTCCTTGCCTTTCTGTCAAAGTCAGTGCACGCCACTGATTAAAAGCAAATGTCTCATTTTAAGTAGACAATTCACCCCTAAATCAAATTAATATATTGTTCCTCTGGCCTGTAGTGCTCTCTGTTCATTGCGATTAATTGTTTGGGTGTGAGCTGCCCAATTTTTGAGAGATTGGCTGTAGAAATGTATATGATGAAACCAGATGGCACTTGCCTTGTAGTACTCAGAGAGCCAAAAAATGCATTTGGAAAACTCAGCAGTAACACCTCTTTCCAGAAAATGTGACCTTCCTGCTAATAAAAATTCACAAACCTTGTTGTGAGCAGGTTCCTAGCATGCAGCTAGGAGAATGTCATGCTGTTTTTTTTTTAGCACGAGCCTCTCTTCTACAGAGTGATATGATTTGTGGGTAATGTTTAGTATAAAACTTGTCCCTATACACACACACACACATGCACACATATATATACATACCATCACTGCTTCTTCTTTTTTTTTAGCACAATCTCGCCAACCCCATAACAGCTCTTCTCATTTGCCCTCTTCTGACCCCTCTTGACACTTGTTCTCCATCCCATCATTCTGCCTCACTGTACAAAAGTGTCTCCTCTTCCCCTCATCCTTACTTCCCCTCACTCTTGGTTTTCCTTCCCCCCTTTCCATTTGCCCTGAAGTGTGAAATGAGAGCGCAATGAGTTGACTACTTGAGAGTAGAGAGGATGAGCGCAAAGGGTCTGTCACAGCAGAATGATCTTAACAGGTCTGTCCACCTCCACCTCCAAATCCCCAAGCCCCACCACCTTTTCCACACTCCAGAAAAATCTGCTGTGACACCACGGCCATGGACCGGTTGGTTACTGATCATAATCAAGCCAACCATCCAGGCAGCTGGAGAGTCACCACTACAGTAGGACATGCATCTGATTGGGAACCTCAGATAAAGACTGTGAAGACTGCTGCATAAACACACCTACACACACACACACATGCAAAATCAGCACTGAATTATCCATGCATTCATACACACATTGCTCACACAAAATGATAACTAGGATGAGTACTTGGATTTTAAAGAAAAACACTTTCCTTCGAGGCTGCTGCTGCAATGCATTTTCTGAGTTTCTGGATCTCAAGAAATAATAGATATTGATATAAAGTGGTGACATAATATGAAAGTTAT
This sequence comes from Tylochromis polylepis, assembly GCA_015107715.1. NCBI lineage: Eukaryota > Metazoa > Chordata > Actinopteri > Cichliformes > Cichlidae > Tylochromis > Tylochromis polylepis. The sequence continues at coordinate 7,386 of VVHJ01064997.1, forward strand.
TAGTTGAATAATGAGGGATGACAGCAAAGTACAAGAAAAAACAAATGTAAACAAGCCAAGTTGTATTTTCAGCCTCACCACCTGTTGTGTTTCTGAAGCTAATAAATACACCTGCTTCAGGTCTCAAAACAAATTAATCAGTTGCACATGATCAGTTTACAATATTTTGACAGGTTCATCAGAGATGAGAGATTCAGTATAAAATATCATAGGCCGATAATAATAATATTTGCCTGTTGGCTGTGCTTATATATACATATATAACATCTCTGTTTTGAGCTGCAGAAAATATTATGCTATCATACTGGAGATATAATCTCTGGAGAAGGGATAAATCTGTTATAATTTTTACCATATTAGGATTCAAAATGAGGACTGGCTGACTCAACAAAAACAGTGGCGTGTTACAGCCTATTTGGCACACTACTCAAGAGGAATGCTAAATAGGCTCATAATGGACAAGTCCAAATTGTATTATTCAGGCAGTTTTTTTATATCATCCATGACATTGCAATGGTCAGATATGATCTCTTACTAACACATCATTTTAGCAGCAATAACAATCTAGTAGTGAAAGATGTGCATTAAATCAAATAAATGTGCCAATACAGTAATGTAAATCACTCCAAGTATAAATCCTGTCTGAAAAATCCAATGAGTATATTAGTAACCAGTAGTATATTCGTGATAAAGTATTGGTTCTGGGAGGATGACTGCATTATTATTATATAATCTATGACATCATAAGATTGGTAACACTCAAGCACCGGTGTGTGAGCAGAATACAAATGTAGGCAGAGCTATTTTGAACTACTTTATATACAGTGTTATATACAGAGACATGCAAATCTGAGCCATGATGAAAATGAGTGATGAGCCAGGAAAGAAGAAAAAAAAATACACAATTCAGTTTTGTTTTTTCTTTACTTTTATTCATTTATTTTTTTGTGAGTAAAAATTTATCATTTGAATATTTATTGATATTGATGTGCAAAGTTTAGAAGGAAAAATCAATATCTGATGGAGCTGTCAACAACTCATAGGTAGGAGGAGGAGGACCCAGGGTTGAGACTGGCACTAGAAGTACATTAGCTTGTGACCGCTTGAAGCTGGGTTTCTATCTCTTTCCGGTCTCAGATTTGGAATCTTTTGCATTAAAGACAAATGTATTAACCACTACACCTCAACAGAAGTTTCGCAATGCTTTCGGGTATAACATAAGAAACAAAAAAGCTTGTGAAAAAGTGGTTAATCGCTGTATTTTATGTTAAAAGCTCATCGAATATGTCATTGTGTAAAATCTTGTGGGGCTGATAGAGCTATGACAGCACAAAAGGTATAGCTACACTGCATGTATTACATGAGCTTGTGCTTAAAATATACAGTATACTGAATATATCTGTTGGCATTAAGATGACCTTAAATATGTCTGTAAACTACAACCTTGTAAATGCTCCGCTCACAATTAGTTAATGTAAAAAAAAATGTAATTCAACCATAAAAACCTCTTAACTGACCGACCACTTACTTGTTGACTCTCAGTGGGGTTAACCCCTAAAAGACCGTGATCATGCCATCCACGCTTGAAAAAAACTGGAAGAACTACAGCATTATGTGTGGTTCAACATCCGATTGCTGTTCATGGTGCCTTTAGGTGCACCTCGTAGATTCAGAAGTCTATACTCCCAAAGACATAAGGTTGAACTGAAACTGAAAGTCATGTCTGACTTCTGTATAGTTCCTGGGACACTTAGAACTTTGATTTTGCACAATAATATCTATTTTTGTTTTTGCTGCAGTTTATAAAACATTTTGTATCTCAGAAATGAAATTATGAAGACCCTCAAAATAAATTTCCTGTGATTGGGAACTATTCTGTGCAACTGTTTGGCATTTACAATTTTGAGGGATATACCTTTGACATTTCTGTAACTAGAAAAATGTGAAAAAAAGATTTTCAATTTCTTTGTAGTTTATTGCACTTTTTTTTTTTTAGCACTTTATGTAGTTATATGGACTTAATGCATACATATTATAAAAATTTGGGCTATAAAGGTTGTATTGATCCATAGCAACTTGAAATTCTCCAAAAAATGGCACTACAGCAATTAAAAATGTAAAGATAATCTCTGGCTGACTTGTTCTGTGTTAGGGTTAAAAGGATTAAAGGCTAATTGTTTTGTTAAGAGATATTTTTATAATACATTTACAGCTGCATAAACCAGACATCTTCAATAATGTACTGTGATTGTTCGACATAAATAACATTCCCAAAACAATAGCATACACATACTTTCCTGTTGGTCTTCTTATATATTTTTGATATCTTTGCCTTTAAAAAAAGATGGTGAAGAGGACAAGCAATGATATCCTGAGTTTCACAGAACCACTTGAGAATCAATCACTGCCGTGACCGTGAGAGATAAGAAGTTAAAAAGACAGTATTCAAAACTAATTGAAGTCATTATTATTCTATAAGCGAACAGCTTAAAACAACCCTACAATTTTAGACCAAAGAATGTATTTTTTTGATTAAACATCAATTTTTCCTCAAACTTGTCAACCTCTTGACTCTATCTAGGGAGGTGGTTTAAAAATACTTCATTTCGCTCTCTCTCTTTTTTTTTTCAAACCTGTCTCCACTTACTTTCTTCCACACAGTCCCCTTTGATTTTTGGCAGGACTTTGATAATCTGAATAATCAGATGAGCTGGGCCTGTGAGCCAGCCTTGAAATTGGGCTACACCAAGTCAGGCAGTAAATCATTTTAACAGTGCTGTGAAGAGGGAGGACAGTACAGCCTGCTTATGTTACAGACCAGAGCACTGTTCTATCTGAAAAGCACACTGCAGAAGACATTAAAAGGGATCCTCAAATGTGTGATCAATTAGAAAATAATTTCATTTGGGGAAATTTGTTTTTAACTTGATAGCAGGTGAGACTGACACATGCATATAACTGTATTTGCTGTGCAAAATCATTTAAGGCACTAGTCTCAGTGCAATGGCACTGATATTGTAGTAAAATGAACTCAAAAACCTGATTCATTATACTTTGCTAGGTATTTAGTGGCTATTCAGAGATGACTTTGAAATGTTACTTCAATATTACTTTTCATACAATAGATTTGGTTGATGCTTTTAGATGAATGTACTGATTAAATGCATTCTCCAAGAGGAATAGTACTTGGGAGCTAACTGTGTCTCCATTTTTTCAGTCTGCATTTGCTTTAGAAGGGTGTTTGTCAGAGAAAAGTAACCTGAATTTGTGATTTCTGTGTATTTTTTTCTTTCTTTCTTTGAGCTGCCGAGAGTCAGACGCGAGGATACAATGTGGTGTGCAACTGGAGCCAAGATTACAGACAGGAGATAAAGGAAAACATGACTAACTCATGGATAAGATGAAAGGATTGTTAAAGAAGCATTCTCAAAGGGTTTAGTCAGGAAGAGTAATAGGAAGCGCGATTATGGATAGGTTTTAATTGAGAGGCGAGAGAATGGAACGGTGAATTAAGTCCTCTGGCAAAGGAGCCTGAAGAGCTAATGTGTGTTGCAAGAATTCATGTGAACTAAATACCATGTCAGGTTATATTTTGTGTATTGTTGAATCTTCACATATCACTTTACATTATGGATACAATTTACTGCAATTTTGTGCATCAAATGACCCGTGTAAATACTCCAACCATTATTTTAATTACTGTCTTCTGAAAAGAGATCACAGCTGATTGCACTTTTAAGTTAAAGCCCTTAAAAAAATAGGCATGTATGTAAAGACAGTCATAAAGATGACACAGTACTGTATATTCATAAACTGAAGGACCAGGATAGGGAATATTTTCTGAATAATATTTAAAAGGCACTAAAGTGTGAAGAGTGTGAAAATGGAGCAGAATTACTTGTTTTATTTACCCCCTTTTCCTAAAGCCACATCTACATTGTATGAATTATAAATGCAATAGCTTGCATGAAAGTGAAGAGATGCTATCTAGAGAACAACTGTATGCACTTCAAACATATATGGCCTGTATTTTGTATAGCGCTTTAAGGACCCCAAAGCGCTTTACACATTCAGTCATCTACCCATTCACGCACTGGTGATGGCAAGCTACATTGTAGCCACAGCCACCCTGGGGCGCACTGACAGAGGCGAGGCTGCCGAACACTGGCGCCACCGGGCCCTCTGACCACCACCAGTAGGCAACGGGAGAAGTGTCTTGCCCAAGGACACAACGACCGAGACTGTCCAAGCTGGGGCTCGAACCAGCAACCTTCCAATTACAAGATGAACTGCCAACTCTTTGAGCCACGATCGCCCTGCAAGAACACTCTGCAAAAATTCCCTAAGGGCTCTCTGGAGGTCTGAGCTTCCAGCTTGCTAGTGTACAGTTTCTTATCAAAAAAAGGATGAGGTTTAAGCAAGACCTCAATATGGATCATTTCCTTTCACAGCTATTTATAAAGCTGTTTCTAAATACACAAAGATCTACAGGTCTACTTTTTGTGACTATGACGTGTTTAGAATTCCCACAGTGACTATTTAAAAAAAAAGTGTTTCTCTTCACCAGAATAAATCTAAGGATACGGAGATACACTGTCAAATGTTTTTCATTTTATTTATTACTGCTTATACAGACTTTAATATTAGAGTATAGGTAAAAAAAAAAATAATAATAAAAAATACCACGTGTAAATTACAGGATAATCAGAGCACCTCTCTAGAGATCATGCTTAGCCTCTGAATTATTTACAATTTTGTGTTTACCGGAAGATGTATAAACATGGAGGTGGTCGGGTAATTCATTAGCATGGGGCATCATGCATAGCAGGGGTTCATAAGAGCTTGCAGCAGCAGCAGATAGCTGTTTGCTTGTTTTCATGTGTGTTGCAAAGACATGAACAGGCCATGGATTACTCATTGAAGAGCTGCAGGATTACACAGTTATAACAGTCACAGAAATGGCTCTATACATATATTCTGGGTTTCTAAATTCTAAAGCTGGGCAGAATGAAGCTTCTACATTTTTAAATACATAAATTTAAAAATGTATGAGGAAAGACATATGTAGAGCGTGTGTCACCTAAAATTACAAAGACTTTGGGGATTTGATCTAAAGTAAGTCAGTGAAATATTCCAAGACTGCAGAGACATTTCCTTGCACATGGGATAAGCTGTCACTGATTGGCCATAGTGTTAAGAACCTCGGGCAGCAATGCATTGAACATAAACACGATTCTGTCGAGGAAATCACTGCATTTTCTCAGAAACCCTTTTGAAAGTCACTGTCAGTAACACAGTCCATTCCAACATCCATAAATACACATTAAAACACGACCATACAAAGAAACAAAAACATATATAAACAGAAATCCTGCTGTTTTCTTTTTGCCCAGGCACATTTAAGATGGACTGAGGCAAAGTGGAAAAAAAAAACAACTGCCCTGTGGTCCGGCCCAACAAAATCTGAAATTCTATTTCAGTGGGCATGCTGTGGGCAAAAGATTAAAAGGACCATCCTGCTTGTTATCAGCACACAGTTCAAAAGCTTGCATCCATGATGATATGAGGGTGCATTAGGCCTTACTACATGCTTTCACTTTGTGAAAGACCCCATTAATGTTGAACAATATACAGGTTTCGCAGAAGCATGGCCTCTTAAGTGTGATGTGGAACGCAAGACTATTTTTGGCTCACTATTATTTTCAACGATCATGCTTCCCCTCAGTCAAATAACTCATAGCTTTAGCTGCTACTGTTATACAGGTAAGACGACAGTCACACTATGGAAAATGATGGTCTAAGACCAAAATTATTGTGTAATGAACTTGTGATCTCCCTGCCTTTGAAATGGTCATTTTGAGGACGGGGCCTAGGTCTGAGACCTGTTGCAGTCAGCTACTGTCTTCAAACTGACTGTGGTGCTTTAAAATGGTGAGGAAACTGAGATAGAATGGCAATTACAAAGCCTTGCTATGAGCCCCAATTTTTAAACTGCATACAGATGTGATAGCAGCAACTACCATACACATATCAAAACACATAACAAGTAGAGACGGATATTGAGAAGCGGTTCTTCAGGTCATTTTATGGTGAGAAATTCCCCATCTGAGTAATTAAGTAACGTACTGCATTACTTTTAAGAAGAGTGTTTTGGGCAATCTATTACTTTTTTGTGTACCACCACAACACTGATAACAAAAAAGGGTGGAAATACCTCCAACATGCACAAACATCTGACCACACATCATGCAGTTAATTTGCATGAATTTAATATCTTTGATGTGCTGCTTAGCGATGGTGGTGACTCTCAAAGCAGAGTCAATGAGAAGCCAATGAGAATCAATAAGTGATATCGATAATGGAATGGTAATCACTAAGTTGTTATCAGTTCCCATCCCTAAGGCATGCTTTTTGTTGCTAAATTTAACCCAGTTTGCAGTAACTCGCCTGCCACAAACCATAGTAACTCAGGTTTGTTTGTTTCATCATGTGCTCATTTTAAAATGCAGTGAACTTTTGGAAAAACTGGAAAATATTTCACCATCAGTTTTTTTTCCTGGTCTATTTTCAATTAAACATAACAGTAACATGATTTGCAAATCAATGCAGTTGCTATTTAGTTTTGAAAATCCCATTTTGTTTTTAAAATGGGTTTTCTGTTTTCTCTGCAAAATAAACACTTTTAACAAGTCAAACTTTATATTGTCAATATGTTTGGTTGAAAGTGTCCTTCCTTTCCATCGTGTGGAACCTAATATTCATCTCCTCTTGAATGTTTTTATATTTTGCTTTTCAAACTGAAATCACAGTAGATTAATTAGGCAGAAGGAAAACAGACATCTATCCCAGCCCTACACTCACTGAGTTTGAAGCAAGTGTGATTCTTTTTTCTTTTTTGTTAACGTTTCATTAACCAGGAGAGGAAGAGAAAGAACAACAGTGGTTGATGGCAGTGACGATGACTATAAAGACCTATACAAGAGCCTAAAAATATGATGCAGAGAAGCGCATCAATTATTTTAGCAGGCCTTGGAATAACTGTTAACAGTAGAGAGTCTCCATGGCTGTAACGTCTTTATTTCTGAACTACAACATCATTTAAGCAACTTGCGCACTATGGAGCACCATGGACATACCATGAAAACTGTAAACAAAATAAATGAAAGCTTAAATTCATACAATGAAACTAAATCACACAGCTTAAGAAAGGACAATAATCCTGTCCTTTAAAAAAAATGAATAACACGTGCTTACCGTGCAGAGATGTTTTTGGATACAGAGGCCATACCGGATAACTGCTAACTTGACTG
>VVHJ01065000.1:0-12237 GCA_015107715.1 Tylochromis polylepis
TAGGTTATAAACCCCACCTCCTCCATGTTAGCGGATGGGAGTGGGGTCAGACTAAAATAAAATAAAAAAATTCTCCTCAGATAAATTTTTCCCAAAGATTCTTTCTTTCATTATCAGTAGTTCTCATCTTATTTGAACAAGTCGTCAGTCGCGGTAAACCCATCAGCAGACAAACTGGAGCAGCCAGGCTACGTAAAAAGAGTAGGGGGGGGCGTGTTCGCGGTCACGTCCAGCGGGGGTGTGGGCGGGAGCGTGACGCAGTCGCTCCACCTCAAGTCACTACTGTGCAGACTCTGGCTCCAAAAGTGCAACATGGCAGCTCCCACAAGTGGGAAATTTTGGCTTCATTTTTGGGAGGAATGGGAGGAAGTGCAGCCAAGTCGTCCATGTTTTCTACAGTCATTGATCTGGACGTAGCGTTTTCAGTGGGAGAAACGTTTCGTCACTTATCCAGGTGACTTCTTCAGTCTCAACTGACTGCAGGTTTCCCCAATCTTATAAACAGTACCTTTGTACAATGACTGAAACCAGCACCACTGAATGAACAATGGGCTGTGAGGTCAGTTTCATGATCATTAATATGCAAATTGTCATGACCATTGATCAACAACCACTGATCAGTGACCATTGAATCAATAACCATGAGTAGCATTCACAGAGAGTTGGGGAATGGCTGCAATCACAGCATTGTAAGATGGTGACAGATATACCCTTAGGCCCCCTCCTCGATTCAGAGATGGTCTTTCCCTTTTCACGTAAATGGCCTCCTTGACTCCCCGCTCAAACCAGCATTCCTCCCTGTCCAGGATGTGTACGTCCTCATCACTGAAAGAGTGTCCACTGGCCTGTAGGTGTAAACAGACTGCAGAGTCCTGGCCTGATGAGGTAGGTCTTCTGTGTTGTGCCTGAAAAATGCTACGTCCAGATGAACAGAATCAACTTTTTGGGGTTTACTTACCGGGATGATTGAGCATGCATCAAGACAATTAAACATTTTGCCTTCAAAGGTGATTTGTTAGAAACATGAAAAATGGACAAGCATAAGGATATGAACGAGTTTGACAAGTGCCAAACTGTGATGGCTGAATGACTGGGTCAGAGCATCTCCAAAACTGCAGCTTTTGTAGGGTGTTCCTGGTCTATCAAAAGTGGTCCAAAGAAGTAAAAGTGATGAACCAGCGACAGGGTCATGAGTGGTCAAGGCTCACTGATGCATGTAGGGAGCAAATGCTGGCCCATGTGGTCTGAACACGTGGCACCAGGATGCACTATGAGGAAAATCCAAGCCAGTAGAGGGAGTGTGATGCTTTGGGCAATGTTCTGCTGGGAAACCTTGGGTGATGCTATCTATATGGATGTTAGTTTGACATGTACCACCTACCTAAGCATGCAGACTATGACTGTGGCCTCTTTCAGCAGGATAATCATGCCACAATGCAAAAGTGTTTCAGGAATGGTTTGCACAGTAACAACTTCTGGGTCTTGACTTGTCCTACAAATTCCCCAGATCTTAATCCAATCCATCATCTTTGGGATGTGCTGGACAAACAAGTCTGATTCACGGAGGCCCCTCCTTACAACACGGGGCTTAAAGGATCCATTGCTAACATCTTGGTGCAGATACCACAGCACACCTTCAGGGGTCCAGTGGAGTCCATGACATGTCAGGGCTGTGTTGGTAGCAAACTGGGAAAGACGCAAAGTATTGGGCAGGTGCTCATAATGTTATGCCTGATCAGTGATCAGTCGCAAATCATGGATAGTGTGCTTTCTATAAAAATGATGTGTATAATGTCGATTGTTGGTAATGTTTTAAAAATATTTCTTTCTAGTTATTCAACAAATCAAAAGTCCCATGAAATGGCCAGCACCAGCACTTATTTGATTTAGCATGTTTTGTTTCTCTTATCTCCATGGTTGCCAGCCACAGGGAGACCACAAGCTAGTTTGGTGTCAGTTCCAAGCCTCAATAAATAAGGGAGGGTTGCATCAGGAAGGGCATCCTGCCAAATGTTGGCTGAAGACAAAGAAGGGGAGAGAGGGAAAAGATGCTAGGAGGTAGCACGAAAGAAGAAAAGGCAGAAGTGGGGAGGTGAGAGTAGGGACTATGACTGGTAAACGGAGAGAGTTAGCTGCTATGATTGAGAAAAGGAAGACAGATATGTATGAGGAGAGTGGTGAGGTATGCAGTGACAGAGGTGTGCAGGTACAGTGATATATGGGTTCAAGCTGGGGAAGGGATTACATCAGTGATAAGCTCTGAGTCTTTCTGTGTTTGCAGTGGTGATGGGCGACAGATGAGGTCAGCCAACTCTCTCTATGGACTATGATGTTCACAGATGACGCTGTAATCTGTAGTGAGAGTAGAGAGCAGGTGGAAGAGAACCTGGAGATGTGGAGAGAAGAAGTCAGCAGAAGCAACACAAGTGTGTGTGAATGAAAAGGTGGATGTAGTGAAGACAGATGAGTTTAAATAACTGGGGCTGACTATCCAAAACTATAACACTCTTTCACTGTTGACGTCACCCACTTGCCACATAACATCAAAGAGTCCTTGCCATCTGGAAAGTAATTTGGAACCGGAAGAAGGGAATAATAGAAGCATTTTATGTCCCATAGAAAACAGTCTGGTTCTGGTTCCTCGATTGTACAGTCGGCTTGGAGCGAACCAACCCAAAGTTTGCTCTCAGGTCCATTATATACTGAATTTTGTTCTTACAGGGACTTTCCTCTCAGCTTTCTTTAACAATGTCCAGAACGTGTGGAGGGCTAGGGCGTCCCACACTGTAAGCAGCAGAGGATCCAACCATGGTCCCAGCTGCGTTTATAATCGTTAATGAACTTACGAATCATGGTTCGAATGCTCGACCACATCATCTGTCTGTGTGTGATACACACGGTCTACACATCGATATCTATGTTGACTTTGGTCCAATGAGGTCCGTGCTAATTTGCTCAGATGGACCCTCCACCAGTGATAAAGGCTGCAGCGGTGCGTTTGCTAGGTTGACCCGCTGGCATTCACAACGTCCGGCCAATGAAACTGGCCCATTATTCTTGATGATAATGGCATTGTAATGCCCTGGGGTCATAATGAGCTGCCTGGAAAATCATTTCCCAGTAGCCTTTTGGCACTAGCAACTGGGTGTTCTCTTCTTCTCTCCAAGCGTTACGACTCGCCTGTCTCTAATCAGTGAAAAGATTCTGCATGTTTCTACTACAGCTGATCACCTGGTCAAAGGCAGAGCGTAGGATGTTGTCAGGAGACTAAAGGGCTGCACCGAAGACAAATAAGAATTTATCTGAAAGATACACAACAGGACAACTTTCATTTTTCACATCACCTCTGCAGTTAAGAACATCAGCACATCTCAAGGTCAACTTTATTGTCAATTCTGCAATATCTACACAGGATAAGCTCCTTAAGGGGACTGCTGTTGTGATTTTGTGCTGTATAAATAAAACCTAACTGAGTTAAGTAAATAATAATAAAAACAGAACATCGAGCTAGTAAAATAACCATCTTTGTAATTGTGGTGTGGATCGGTGGGTCACACAAAACACAGCTGTCCTATTACATTACAAGTCTGTCTCTTTTTCTCTTTGTCTTGGTGCAGACGTCACTTGGGTTTAAGAGAAACTGGATCTCAGAGGTTGAGTATTCATGTACACTGGTCATATTACCTTCAGATTTAAAATAATAAAATCAGTAAATAGCATGTTTAAAAAAATGAGTAAGGAATCTGTGATGCAGTTCTTCATCTCTGGATTTAGGCTCTGAGGGAGAAACTGTTTTTTACTGCATTTTGTTCTTGTTAGCTGTGGGAGTCTCAAGGCTATTAGTAGACCACAAAAAGTGTGAGAGAGAATAGAATAGTGTCCTCTGCATCTCCGCCCTTTCTCTGACTCCCACGCAGCAGACACAGTCACCCACAGGCAGGTTGGACTGTGAATCATTCTCCTCCCCACTCACGATTGTCCTTTTAATTCACTCTCTCTCCCTTTTGTTGCCGTCCTTCTTTTTGCCAACAGTTATTCTCGAGAAGCCCATTCGGATCCCAAGGTCTCTGTCGGTGAAAGCTGCCAGCGTGCTCAAGGGCTTTCTAAACAAGGTGAGACAGTCCACTCCCATAAGCACTCTCCTCCTGCGTCTACATGCACTCTGCTGCTCACTCAAAGCAGCGTGTGGGGGGGGGGAGATCATGGCCGAGAACATGGGCTATGTTATGGTGTAGGCCTCTGCATTTAGTTTTGACTGAGTGTACGGTTGTTCCTCTGTTATTTTAGTATTTACAGAGTAGAACTTAGTTACTCACCAAAGGATATGTGGTAATCCACTCTAGGGTTTCTCTGCACCGGGGTCAGGACCGTGCTGGATCACTTGATTTGGAAGAACAACAAGACAGATTGCTGTTTCTACGAGACTGGTTGTTTCTTATCATTGAAAGTGAACAATGAAGAGTGTGAAATTGACATGGCAGTAATCAAATTATTGGTGGGATAAGCAGCACAAGCAGTTGTCCTTTGTCACATGTAACACACGACAGGAATTAGTCCACCTCAGATCCGCTCTCATGAGTAAAAAATCCAGCATGATTTAATTTAGGGAGCTGCCTAGATAGAAGCAGCACACATGACATCCACGTGATAACAGTGAATGCACCAAAATATAAGCTGAACTATTCGCACAACAGCACAATCCACCAATAAAGGCCAGCTAATATGTAACCCTTTTCACAGGCACACCTGTCCAAGAAAACTTTAGTCCATGTGTGAAACTGAATGTATTTACTTACTTCCATATGCTTTCTAAGAACAAGATCGTGTCTGTGCACTAAGTACAAGGCTAAAGCCAGGATACAGTTAGCCTACCTTATCCCACCTGCCATAGAGTGAAAGGCAGGGACACTGTGGACCCACTGCCAGTCTGGCCCGAGGCTAACACATAAGTGACAGACAATCATTCACGCCTGCAGGCAATTTAGAATCACCAGTTAACCTTTTCCTTTTAGCCAGAGTACCCAGCAACAACACGTGGCCCCAGACTCTTTGTTTGATAAGACGACAACTGTTTCAGGACAGCTTTACATTTCTCTTACTTAATAAGTTGCGAGTGAGTTATGGTTAGCTAACCCCATCCTAACTCCAGCAGACATGAGTTTATTTTAATAAAGAATAGATTTTGGACAACTGATATGTTAACACTGATACAGGAATTTGTCTGTTTTTTAAATTTGTGATATTTAAAATGATTGTGTTAGCAGAGTGTGCCAAGTTTTACAATGGGGAATTCAATTCAATTCAGTTTTATTTACACAGTGCCAAATCACAACAACAGTCGCCTCAAGGCACTTTATATTGTAAGGTAGACCCTACAATAATACATACTGAGGAAAACCCAACAATCATATGACCCCCTATGAGCAAGCACTTTGGCGACAGTGGGAAGGAAAAACTCCCTTTTAACAGGAAGAAACCTCCGGCAGAACCAGGCTCAGGGAGGGGCGGCCATCTGCTGCGACCGGTTGGAGTGAGAGAAGGAAGACAGGATAAAGACATGCTGTGGAAGAGAGACAGAGATTAATAACAAGTATGATTCAGTGCAGAGAGTCTGGATATTTTATTATTTTTATATAAAAGACAAAGTCAGCAGTAAACTGGTCAAACCCTGGGTTACAATGCTTTATAAATGCAATCATTTATCATCCGTTTTTGTCCAAAATCTCTTCTATATAAGAGCTCATCTGAGAGCCATATTAATAAACACACAGTTTATTTTGACTTGATCCCCAAAGAAATGATCACCAGATTACAAATGTTATATTAGGCCATCTCTGATTATTCCCCAACAAATAAAGCAAACTGTCCTTGGAGCCCCCGAAAGATCCCAACGAGAATTATTTTGAAGGATTACATTTGAGTTTCCTCTGAGGAAGGTCAGGCTCCTTTTTGATACTGCAGCCTGTGTTGCAGTAGACCACCACTGGTTGTGACCAAAGTCAGGGGTGTAAACAGTGGGCGCTCTATTGAAAACATCCACATGAGATCCTTTGAGGAAGGTTTTGGCTGGACAGCATTTATTGTTTTAATCTGAGATGCTGAAGCACATGATTTTTAGCATTTTAATATGAATATGAAGAATAAGAAAAGTTGCTGTGCATCTGTCACAGACACAGAGGCGTCGACAGCAGAAATGGTGTTTATTTCGTTAACGTGTTAATGTTAGCGGTTTACTGTATTGTGCTAGAAAATATGCTCAGTTTTGAAACTAAAGCCTGGCCTTTGTGAAAATGAAAATAATGAAAGAAAAATCGGATTCTTTATAAATGTTTTTGGCGTTTCCTGATTAAAAATGAAAAATACATTGTGGATTTTGAATTTAAAATCAAATTTCCATGTTTTTTAATCATTTTAATTTATACTTCCAAACAGAAATGACAGAGCACTCGATTGATTGATTTTTTTTGTGTTATCTTGAGCTGAGTAAAAGTGGGGAAGTTCATGAGACTGAATTCCTACACTTCAATGGCGATGGCCTGTAGTGCATGCTTATTGTGAGCTTTAGCAAAGAGAATTGGAGAGGAAGCCCCTCCATGCATTAGCCATTAATAAATAAGAGTGCAATTCCTGAGTTTTTAAATCTGGCTTCAACACACTTCAGGAAACTCAAACAGAACTGAGAAATAAAACTAATAATGCACCGACATCAATAGGAATAAAACTGGCAGGATGACAGAAGAGGGTAAAAAAAAAAAAAAAAACCCAAACAAGCAAAAAGACTTTGTTCTGAACTAACCAGGAAGTTACAATACATTTGATGGCAGAGAAATTGCTTTAGATCTGGCCTTAAATGTCTCCAGTAACGGAGCTCTTCTAATACGAATAAGAAGTCTGTAAATCTCAAAAAGAAAGAAAGAAGGAAAGAAAATGCCTTTGCCCAAGACAATCTAAAAAAGACTAGGCAGTCCTTGTTTTCCAGAACGATCGTGGTTGTTGTTGTTGCTGGTTTCAACCATTTCAGCCCTAAACCATTAGATGATCTGGTAATGTCAGAGTTCTCGTCCAGTTAAAAGGAAGTTCATGTTTCACAGTCTTGCTCACAGGGACTCATTTGATCGTTGGGCTTCTCTCTTTAATAGGTCACTGATCTTACACTCTAAGGGACTTGAGACAACTATTTTTATTATTTACAACTACGGAAATAATTTTGAATTGAAATTTAAATTGAAGAATAAAATTGAGAACCCCTGTAAACTGTGATGGCATGGATATGCATGGATTACAGCGTCCTTTGGTGACTGCTGTTTGTTGATAATGTGTTAGAAGACAGAGGCTGCAGATAAAGTTTAAAGTATATATAAAGGATATACTGTCTGCTGTCTATACCCAAAACATACTGTGAAGACAACCCAGAACTTCTAAGATAAACAAGTGGAATATTCTGCCACAACCAGGTCAGTCATCTTATCTAACCCTAAGGCTGTGCTTCCCTTACTGATTGAACGACCTACAAACAAACAACTAAGGCTTGCAACTATAAACTGTATCTGTGAACTGCTTTAAATCAGAGCCCAGTGGGTCTTGCTGAAGGCATTTCACTGTTAAAGATCAGCAGTGACGGCGTATAATAGTTTTGTTTTTGATTAAATTAATTAAACACAAAATTTGGATGTGTCCCACACTAAAGTCACAGTTACACAGATGGTTCCTGTGTGGACAAAACGATGACTCTTACTGCATTTGAGCTTCTGGTTTCATGTTTTCAGTGTTTTGTCTTTGAGAGAGCCTCTGTTTAAACCTCTTTATGTTATCAGCATAATTATTGTGGTGAACAGAGCTTAAGGAGCCAGGGAGGGTCTGCACATGTGTGCAAATAGATTTGTAGTACTTGATGAAATATGCCAGTTTTGTTGTTGTCCTCGTGTACAGTTCAACATTTAAATGATAATAATATAACAATAATAATTCATCTTTTTCATCGAGTTCCCTTGGGATTTATATGTACTACAGCAGCTTCTGTTTATGTTCCTGACCAGCTGTTTTGGCTCCAACAGGATCCCAAGGAGCGGCTGGGTTGCCAGGTCCAGACGGGCTTCACAGACATCAAGTCACACACGTTTTTCCGTAGTATAGACTGGGAACAGGTAAGAACTGACTGAGCAAAGTCTCAGTGGAAATACATTGTTGTGTATTAAAGCTATTTCAGCTTAAACACAAAATATCCCACAAAACACACACTGCAGTCTCACTATAATTCCAAAATGCACGGGCTGAATGCTTGAAAAGGAGCAGTGAGGGGGAAAAAAATCTATTTTGTTACCTGCAGTCTTCTATTAAATCACCTGCTACTGCTATTGTGAGTCAGCATTTTTAACTGATTCTACATAAAGTAATTCTATGGAGTTCTTGAATGACTGCCGTAGGCTTTTGAAAACTGCTGATTACAACATGTTGTTAAATACTCTGCTTTCTGTGGATTTGGATGTTTTTACAAACTGGTTTGCAGCTTATCTCACTCTTGCCTTTGGTTTCAGATCAATTCTTGAGATGGTTAAGAAAATTGTTTTCTCAAGATCAATATAATGCATACTGTTCTTTCCATCTCAGAGCTATAATGTGAAATTTTTTTATAAAAGTATTACAGCATGGAGGTGACAGGCCAGTGTACTCCTAGTACCAAGCTCTGATAATATGGGACCATCAAGAATGAGATTCCAGTACCAGATCAGTTGGGACCCAAGTTAACAACAACTGTCTCTGGTGCTGTTGGCCAAGAGGCTGCCGGTGGAAAATGTGCTGCTGTTGGCCAAAGACAAAGGAAGAGGAAAGGGGCAAAGCATGTTGGGAGATGGCGAGAGATGAAGAAAGGCAGGAGTATGGACGTGAGAATAGGGACTAGTGTGTAAATAGTGCTGCTGAGATGAATAGAGTCATCAATACTCGTTGAATGTTGTTAGTGTGTGTGCCCCACAAGTTCAGTGTCAGAAGAGAAAGATAAATACTGGGGTGAGTTGGATGAAATGGTGGAGAGTGTGAGTGTGTGTGGGTGATGTTGTTGTAATTTTGCACTATATAAATAATTGACTTGAATTGATTGCAGCAGACTTTAGTCGACACGCCCAGCCTGTCGCACCAGATGGTCGCAGCCACTCACTGAGCCTGTTCCTGCTGGAAGTTTCTTCCTGTTAAAAGGGAATTTTTCCTTCCCACTGTTGCCAAAGTGCTGCTCATAGAGGGTTGTCTGATTGTTGGGCTTTCGCTGTGTTATTGTAGGGTCTTTACCTTACAATATTAAGTGCCTTGAGGTGACTGTTGTTGTGATTTGGTACTATATAAATAAAACTGACTTGAATTGAATTACATGTAGGTGAAGGGAATAGAGGTGACGAGGAGGTTTTTGCTCGGTATGGAGAGAAATGGGGAAGGACAGATGATAGTAGATTTTGCAAAAAGGATGGAAATAGCTATGGTAAACACATTTTAAGAAGAAGGAGAACAATGAATGGAGGAGGGTGGAGGAAGGTGCATCGCAAAAGAGGTGGGAGACAGCAAGGTGCTGTCAGGAGAAAATCTTTTTAGGCAGCATTGAACGGTCTGTAGGATGACTTTAGGAATCAAGAAGAGGAATAACAAGTGCAAGTGAAGACAAAGCCAATGATTAAATGGTGGAAGCTGAAGAAGGAAGACTCTGTACAGCTCAGGGAGGAGTTGAGACAGGCTCAGAGTGGTAAGAAAATGTTGCCAGATGACTGGGAAAGCATATTTGAAATGGTTATGCCAAAAAGGTGTTTGGTGTATGTAGAGGAAAGAGGACAAGCAGACTTTAGGAAGTATAAGAAAGTATTCAAAGGATGAGGTTAGCAAAGAAAAAGTGGAAAAGTCAGGAAGATCAAAATAAACAGGAGACTAGGCGTACGGCAAATAGAGAGCTGGCAAAGGAAAAAGACTTGCAGCGAGTAAGAAGTGAGAAAAGAACTTGACTCAGTCGAGGACTCGATTTTCCAGGTGGAGATTATGCTGGGAAGGATATACACCACAGTAGAGTCAATAGGACAGTACTAACAATACCATAGCATAGCATAGGATAGCATAGCATAGCATAGAACTTGATTTATCAAGCACTTACAAAAACAACAACAGGGATTCGAGAAGCCAGTGAATGAAGAAAATGGGACAGGTGGTTGGTCCAGATGAAGTACCTGTGGAGGTATGGAGATGTCTAGGAGAGAGAGCAGCTTCTTTAACCAGATTGTTTAACGTAATGCTGGAGTCAGAGGATGCTTGAGAAATCGAGAAGTAGTGTACTGGTTCTGATCAACAAGGATGATGTGCAGAGCTGTAGGAACTACAGACAGTTATACCATGGAGGTATGGGAAAAGAGCTGTTTAAGCTAGGTTAAGAAGAGAGGTGATGATCAGCCAGCTGCAGTATGGCTTTGGTCTGAGAAAGAGTTCTACAAATGTAACGTCTACGATTTCCTCACAGCTAATGTTTCCCCGTACCCCATCCCCCAACCCCAGCCTCCATCTCAAACCCACGCGTCCTCTTTTCCACTATTCTGAGGAGGGTAATTACGCTTTTCTGTTGTCTTAATTTGAGGTTTAAAAAACATCTAATATGAAAATGGTGATTTCAGGGAGTGTCCACACTGATTCATGGCTCGAGATAGGAATGGAAATTAAACCAGTGTATGGTGTTAAAATTGCACAGTAACTGGGATTTAAATAGAAGAATTCTGTTTGTGGCTGGTTTCATAATTCTGGGGAAAACAATATGTATGCACGTTTTTCCTTTGAGCATACTATTAGAATTTTAGGGATATGGTACCTGGAGTAGTAAGTTGTGCAGCCTCCGGGCCTGAAAAATGAAAACTTTAGTGTCCACTTGAGACCGTCTCCAAAAGTGTTCCTGTGTTAAAATCCCCAACTTTACAGCATTAAAAAGCCTCTTTACAATCTAGTACAAAAACTAGATTATAATCTTGTCGGAGCGTTTTCCCCCTACAGTATATTACAGCTAATCCATTTGATTACTGGGAATAGAGGCGGCTGTAGCCCATGCATGTGTGTTTCGCCTCACCTCTGTTAAGAGTCAGTGAACCTTTGGTAAGAGCACTATGTCTGTGCTGTTGGTACCTTTTGGAACAGTTTCATGGAATTAATTCACCGCACACCCACATATACCAGTCAGCTCTGAGGGAGAGAAAGAGCTGTCGTTACATACTCTGATTTCCTTCCATCAAACTTGTGTCTGCTGCATATATGAAGAACAATACAGGGGGTACACTCTTGTTTAATAATAATATTAATAATACATTTTATTTATAGGCGCCTTTAAAGACCCTCAAGGTCACCTTACATTAGTACAACAAATAAAAACATGAGGTAAATGAAAAATAAAGTATAAAAGCTAAACAAGGTAAAAAGTTCTGAACAGATGGGTTTTAAGACGTGATTTAAAAGTGGAAAGAGAGTTTGTAGTCCGGAGGTCTGCTGGAAGTGCACGCCAAAGTCTCGGGCAGAACAACTAAAGGCTCTGAGTCCCGTGGTAGTCAGGCGAGCAGGTGGAAGCTGAAGAAGAGCGGAGTGTAGGAGGGGGGAGTACGTATGGAGGAGATCAGATAAATATAGAGGAGCAAGGTTATGAAGCGCTTTGAAGGTAAGAAGCAGGATCTTGAAAATGACACGGAGGTGAACTGGAAACCAGTGGAGCTGTTTAAGAGTGAGTGAAGGACGAAGGCGGTTAATATTACGAAGATGAAAATATTATTTATATGTGCTGTGAAGGAGAGAGTGCTGTCGAGGATGACACCAAGACTCTTAACCTGAGGGGAAGGTGTGACAACAGAGTTATCAGTGATAATGAAAGACTTCTGGTTGGAACTTTAGTCAGTTTTGATTTAGTGCCTATTAAAATAAATTCTGTTTTATTGCCATTAAGTTTAAGAAAGTTGTGAGTAAACCAGACCTTGATTTCACTTAAACAGTCAGAAATGGATGTGGGTGGGAGAGTAGCTGTGGGTTTGGAAGATAGGTAGAGCTGGGTGTCATCTGCATAGCAGTGAAACTGGATGTTATATTTCTTGGAAATATTACCTAGGGGTAGGAGATGGATAATAAAAAGTAAAGGACCCAGGACAGAGCCTTGGGGTACACCGGAGTTAACTGGAGTAGACTGTGATCTGTGAGTAATTGAACAAACTGAACAGCCAGAGAAATACGAGGTAAACCAGGTGA
>VVHJ01065001.1:12265-22875 GCA_015107715.1 Tylochromis polylepis
GGTTGGGGTGTTGGGGGGGTGGGGGGGGGGGGGGTTACCACTAACTAGTATATCACCTCCAACATATATCAAGAGTAAGAAAGTGTATAGTCTTAAGCTATAGTCATTCCACTCATGTGCTGTTTGTTACGTTGCAATCTTGTCTTGCCAATGCCGATGTCTAGTATGAACTCGATGAGGGTTATGGCTCACTGCCTATCGAAATCTTAACACAGTGAATATCTACAGCAAGCTAGTCTTCTCTCTTTCTCCTCTACTACCTATTGACTGGCTCACTTTAGGTGAGGATCACCTTAATCTTTGCTGCTGTTCAATTTGTCAGAGAACAACATGTAGTCATGTCGCCTAAACTGGTGAAACTACACAAAAATATTCAGTATGTTTAGTATGTTTATTTGAGCTTTTACACAATGTGAACAGCTGAAGTGAACAAATTAAATCCAGTGCATCAGCTGTACCGGCTCCTTAAAGCTCCATATTGACTGTATCAATGCATACTGCCTGGAAAAAATGTGGCTCCTGGGACTTCCTCTCATAATTTGCTTTCAAAGTACCCTTGAGCAAGTCACTGAGTCTTGACCCAATCCTGTGCGTCTGCTCATTGCATCACTCTCACTGCAACTACACCCCCAGGCTAGTGTTATAAATAGCTATGTCTGAGTCAACTTGCCTGCTTGAACAATGGTATAGCACTAAGAAGCTTACCCAGAGACGCAAATAAAAATATACAGACACACACAATCCAGAAAAAAAAAATCACACACAAATACATTTGCATTCACCAGCATTTTTTTTTTTTTTAATTTGGTGCAGTACTCCCACATCTCAGCATCTCTGTCATCAGTAACCTCTTCAAAGCAAAGCGCACAACCTCCCTCTCTTCTCTTCCAGGCCACGTTAGAGCGGACTCATCAGGCACTGGAAGAGGAAAAGAGGAGAACCGTGGACCTGCTTTATTCTATATTTCCAGGCGATGTGGCGCAGAAGCTGTGGCAGGGTCAGCCGGTGCCCGCCCGCAAGTTTGATGATGTCACGATGCTCTTCTCAGACATTGTGGGGTTTACTGCCGTGTGTGCCCAGTGTACGCCTATGCAGGTCATCTCCATGCTGAATGAACTTTACACACGCTTTGACTACCAGTGTGGCATTCTGGATGTTTATAAGGTCAGTAGACCGAAAGATATCCGCTTCCTTCATGGGATGTAGTAATAATAAAAGAAAAAAAAAACTTTAGGGAGGAGCAGTTTGATTTGATTGCAAATGTAATATCTTTACTGGTTAATGTGTATACTTGTGTAAAATGAGTTCATTAAGATTGTTTCCCTGAATTTAAACCTTCCCAGAAAGTTAGAGCCCTCATTTCTTGGAATCTTTAGTGTTACCGCTCGAGCCAGCCTTTCCAGGGTGTGTCACTGTGTTTGTGTAAGTGCGTGTGCGTGCACTGTGTGTGTACGTGCACTGTGTGTGTACGTGCCCTCATGTGTGGGTGCAGTTGTGTTGTGGAAAAAGTAACTGATTAATGGCCAGTCTGTGAGAGCTTAACAAAGATGTGTCAATATTGTCCATCTGACAGTGTGGCTTTATGCCTAGTTACTGTATCACTGTAGTCTGCCATCTTTTCCTCTTTTTTCATCCTTACTTTCTGTTACCACATCCTCTGTTTTTCCAATCTTTTTACTTGTTTTCAATCGTTCCATCTTTGCTCCTCTCCATCATCGCCATCGTCAGTCATCTTTCATCTCTACCTTGGTACCTCAGTGAGTGTGATGGCAGCGTAGTTTTTCCCATAAAAATGTGCTGTTACTGTGCTCTCTCTCAGAAGTGTCACACACATATCAGATACACGGAGAAGTGAGATGCAGAGGGTGAAGGCAGAGAGGTTGACTGTATGTAACGAGGTATATGTGTATAGCAGGGGAAGAGTTAGGGTGTCAGCTTGTGTGTGTCAAAGAGAAAGCAGAAACAGGAGGACATGGTGAGGAGACTGAATCACCCATATGTCGCCATTGTCATGGTTACTGTCGAAATGATTTAGCCGGTGGCAGGCCTTAATGAGAGCAGTTTGTCTCCAAGCCTCTCTACTCCCCATCCCTAACCACCACACACACACACACACACACACACACACTTACACACTTTTATCCTTTTGTGCCATTTTTTAAAAGTCTGTGTCCATGACACCTAGTTTATGTCGTCATGTGGAGATATGGAAAGACATCCATGAAAGTGACACTTTGTTTGCTTTATTGACACGTGCGTTCTTAAACTGTGGAGACTTGCTGCTACTGCAGACTAGGAAATACTTGGCTTTATGGCTTAAATCTTGTTCTGTTTATGCAGCAGTTGTCATAGTTTGGATATTATACAGAATCAGAATACTTGAGAAGAGGTGAAACCTCCCTTAAGTGTAAAATCCTCATTAGTCAGTGGGGATTGGAAAAACTTTACAAAAATGCAAATGAAACAGAATTTTCCAGTGTTTTGTCCTCTTGTCTGTATTCCCACAAACAATTTTGATAGGAACTAATAATGAGCACAGAAAATGTGATGTGTTTGGTATTCATATACATCACACAGTTTCTGCAGATTTGTTGGCTGCACCGTGATGTGAATCTCCTGTTCCACCACATCCCCGAAACACCCGATTGGACTGAGATCTGGTGGAGGCCATTTGAATACAGTGAATTCGTTGTCATGCTCAAGAAACCAGTTTAAAACAATTTGAGCTTTGTGACATGGCACCAGTATGATAATGTGAAGATGGGGTACAGTGTGGACATAAAGGGATAGACATGGTCAGCAAATTACTCAGGTAGGCTGTGTTGTTTAAACAGTGCTCAGTTGGTACTAAGAGGCCCAAAGTGTGCCAAGAAACTATCCTTCGCACCACCACTGGCATCCTGAACTGTTGAGACAAGGCAAGATGGGTCCATGCTTTCACGTTGATCCCAAATTTGACCCTGTTATCGAAATGTTGCAGCAGAAATGGAGACTCATCAGACCAGGCAACTTTTTCCAATCTTCTAATGTCCAATTTTCAGTGAGCCCATTTGAACTGTGGCCTCAGTTTCCTGTTCTTAGCTGACAGGAATGGCACCTGTTGTGGTCTTCTGCTGCTGTAGCCCATTCGCTTCAAGGTTTAATGTGCTGTATGTTCACAGATGCTCTTCTGCAGACCTTGTTTGTAACAAGTGGTCATTTGAGTTACTGTTGCCTTCCTATCAGCTTGAAGCAGTCTGAACATTCTCCTCTGACCTCTGACATCAACAAGGCTTTTTCACCCAGTAAAATGCTGCTAACTGGATTTTCTCTTTTTCAAACCATTCTCTGTAAATCCGAGAGATGGAGATGGTTGTGTACGAGTAGATCAGCTTTGAAACACTTTCTTTCACCTTTCTTCCTCATTCTGATGCTCAGTTTTAACTTCAGCAGGATGTTTTAACCATGTCTACATGCCTAAATGCACTGAGTGGCTGATGATTTGAACCGGTGTACATAACAAAGTGGCCAGTGAGTGGATTTAGGTTGATCCAAGCATCTCTGCCTCCCAACCCATTAACAGGGAAGCATACCAGTGGTTAATATATAGGACCATCATGATGTTCACTTACCAGCAATACACCACAGTAGAAACAATTATTTTTTTCCACTTGAATGTAAGCTTTATTGTACTTTAGTTAAGTACAATATGTCAAACATCTGTGTTTTAAAATGTTCATGGTTTCCAGGAAAACAGATAAAAATAAACCCACAATTTATTAATTGTATACAATATTGATAATTTTATCATGATTAAAAACATTTTAACATTTTTTTTGTCAATAAGGCAAGAGAGAGGTGCTGTAGTTTATATATTTTATCAGGAATGAAAGCAAGGAGAGGTCTCTGCAGAGAAGGAGTGAGCATTCCTCAACTGTTTAGGATAGAGATAGGGCCAGCACAAGTCACTTCAGCCAACCATGTCCAACAGCTGAGGAACACCCACTCGGGTTCTGCAAAGGCTCCTTACTCATTGAAGTACTGCCATCCTTTTCTTTTTAAAAAAATTTTTTTTCAGCTTTAGCTTAACATAGTTACATGTACTCACAGCCACTCTTCATTTTGCAGATTGAGACAATAGGTGATGCCTACTGTGTGGCAGGAGGGCTTCACAAGAAGGTTGATAGTCATGCAAAGCCAATTGCACACATGGCTCTGAAGATGATGGAGCTTTCTGAGGAAGTGTTGACGCCTGACGGTAAACCGATCAAGGTGAGTTTTCATTCATGTTCCATCTTGCGTCCCTTATAATAATTTCAACTTGGTAACAGAGCTGAAATTGTTTGTTTATTCTCTCCTATTCTGCATCCCTAGCCTTTTTTCTGCTATTTATCTATTTTTTGTATAGAAAGCTGTGCCCATCTCTGTCTGAATAAACTATATACAGTTTACTCTTGTGCTACTGTTGAGCCTGTACCTAGGTTTACGTGTAAAACTTCATGTGGGTGTGTGTAATTGTAAAACAAATCATACTAAAAGGCAAATTGTCTGCTGAATTCGTTATCAAAATAACTTAAGCCAATCCAAAGTCCTCCTGTAAGGTTGTGGTTACAATTTGGTGCCGAATTATGCTGTTTATCTCTTCATTTCCCAGATATTGACATTGCTGACATTGTGGACTAATCAAACCTAGTGTGATCAGTCAGTTACTTGCTGAGCTGAATCCCAAATATCTCACCGTATGCTCTCTGGTTATCAATCGTTGTTCCATGGCAGTTTAAACAATGCCTTCAGTCATTACGGTAGCTACATGACTGTGCATGCAATAAAGTGCAAGTGTTTGGTTTCCCATAAGCTTCATTAGTCTAATAGTTTCCTTTTAACAGTTTTCTCTGATTCATCCACTTCCAACAAGATGAAACCTTAGTTTGAGTGCACCATTCACTGAACTGCCTTTGCACTACGATAATGCTTTCTTAACAAGTTTAGTTTACAGTCATTTCTCTTTTATGTGTCCTGTGGTTATAAGTAAGACTTTGTGAGACTTTGTAAACAGTACCAGAAACAGAAAGAAAAAATCTGAAAAGATGAATACGGTTTTTGAAGACGTTAGTGACATTTATTAATTCCCAAGAGATTTTCTTGGCATATTACCACCCTTAAGCCAAGCACCGAAGACTTTATTTAGAAGTGCCGTGAATTAGCCAGCTATTGTGAAGCTTTGGACTGCATGCTTAATTTTAAAATTTCATCAGCCAGTTAGCGCTATTAACACATTGGTTAAAGATGCTCAATGCCTTTCTTGAACAAGAAGCATATTTATATGCAGTGTGCATGTTAGTGAAGAAAAAAACACTCTTGATCCTGCATTAATTCTAGTTTAGCAGCTGTTATCCCAGGATATCAACATGTGTGACAAAACATACTGTAACGTATTATATTCAGTCATTTATTTTTTAGTGCAAAAAAGTGTTCCAGCTTCAGTAGTGGGCTACTAGTGGGCTAGGTCAGGGAAGAGAAGAACACAGGTAAAGACAGGAAGGCTCCCCTCTTTCCTTTTTGTTGATTCTTCCCTTGTTACTTTTTCTATCTCTCAAATTTTCCAGGTTTTCTAATCAATATATGATATATGTTAAGTTGGTTTACCCAAGCCAACAACATCCCAAGTGTTGCTTAGCTGACATTGGTGCAGTTAGTACTTTTTTTATTTTTCCTTTTACACCAGGTCCTACACATAAGTTTGTTGTATTTTACTGACATTTTTATGTTCTATTGTTGTTCTATTGTTGTGTGAAAGGAACATTTAATACAGTTATATTGCTAGAAAAATATACTACAGAATATGGGCAAAAGTACTCTCTTAATCTTTGAATTCAGATGTTTACAGTCAATTCAATTCAATTTTATTTATATAGCACCAAATCACAACAACAGCTGCCTCAGGGCGGCTTTACAATATAAGGTAACAACCCTACAATAATACAGAGAAAACAGAGAAAACCCCATCAATTATATGACACCCCCCCATGAGCAAGAGCTTTGGCAACAGCGGGAAGGAAAAACTCCCTTTTAACAGGAAGAAACCTCCAGCAGAACCAGGCTCATTTGCTGAGATCGGACAAAGACACACTGTGGATTAGAGATTAATAGATAGAGATTAATAATAATGAATGATTAAATGCAGAGAGATGTATAAACAGTGAAGAAGTGAAGAAGAAAATGGCATCATGGGAAGCCCCCAGCAGCCTGGACCTATTGCACCATAACTAAGGGAGGATTCAGTTTCACCTGATCCAGCCCTAACTATAAACTTTGTCATTTTTTTTTTCCAGTCCTATTTTTACAGGTGTATAAAATCCAGCACATAGCCATGTAGTCTGCCTTTACAAACATTTCTTAAAGTATGGGTAGTTCTAAAGAGGTCACTAAATTTGATTCTAGTACTGTAACAGGACGCCACCACTGCAACAAGTCAGCTCGTGGAATTTCTCCTCTCTTAGGTATTTCATGATAAGCTGTAAGTGGTATTATTGCAAAGTGGAAGTGTTTGGGAACCACAGTACCTGTAAAGTTACAGAGTAGTGTTGACAAGTGCTGAGGTGGTTACTGCGGAAAAGTTACCAACACTCTGCTCAATAGCTGTTGAGATCCAAACCTCCTCCGGCATTAACATCAGCGTTAAAATCTGTGCGCCTGGTGCTTCATGGCCTGGATTTCTATGGCTGAGAAGCTCCTGTAGGTGTAATGTGTAAGTGGCCTGGGAGTTTTTGTCCATATCCGGTCTTTAAGGCCCCGTTTATACATATACGTTTTCCCTTAAAAACGTATACTTTCCCCTTTGTTTGCGCCTTTCATTTACACACAAACGGAGATGTCGCCTCTGAAAACGATTCTTTCTAAAAACTCCGGCAAAAGTGGAGATTCTGGAAAACGCCGTTTTCGCGTCGCAGTGTGGACTGCAAAAATGGAGGCTTTTGGAAACGATGACGCATTTTAGTCATGTGATGCAGTCATGTGACCAATTCAACTAGATGGCGGATGGCATTGTACAGCAGTTGTTTTGTTTGCTCTCAATTTTGACGGCCCTATTAAAGATGAATATCAGTTTGTACATGCTCCAGATAGCTTTTCTTCAAAGAAGACGGAATGTAAAGTAAGGGCAGACGGAAATGAAGCAGGTCGAATCGTCTTATGTTTCACGCATACGTGGGACAGGAACGTAAGCGTTTTCGGAAACTATTGAAAACGATAGTGTGGACACGGAGCGTTTTTAGACGAAAACGCCGTTTTCAAATTTATCCGGAGTAGTGTAAACGTAGTCTTAAATGCGTCATCGTTTCCAAAAACCTCCATTTTTCCAGTCCACACTGCCACACGAAAACGGCGTTTTCCAAAATCTCCACTTTTGCAGGAGTTTTTAGAAAGAATCGTTTTCAGAGGCGACATCTCCTTTTGTGTGTAAACAAAAGGTGCAAACGAAGGGGAAAGTATACGTTCTTAAGGGAAAACGTATATGTGTAAACGGGGCCTTATTCTAGGCTGTCTCTGGGCATTAACTAGATTCATTTTACTCAGGCAGCTGTTTTTTATTGATTTTTTTGCTGTTTTCATTTATATATTTATGAATAACCCAGAGCCAAATTGTTCTTATTTTATTAAATATTTGCAATTTATATTTTTTATTAAAGATTTTATTTTACTGTTTTATTCTTCATTTTGAACTGATAAAATCATTTTAAATAAATGCCGTATCTGGATTGGAAGCGACATCTCTGTTAATTCCCTACAAAAGTGAAGTATTGTGAAAAAGTCTTGAGCCACCCTTCATTTCTTTATATTTTGCTAGGAAAATAGGAAATAAGTGCACCAATTTATTGAAATGTCCGAAAACATATAGGGGAATACAGTATATAGGGCAAAAACAGATTTTGTGTAATTCTAAAGTCAATATTTGGTATTCTTCAGTAAATGTGTGGTATACTTATTGCCAGTGCAGTAAGAATAAAGCTGTTGAACAACTTTACTCTTACTGCACTGGCAGTGTGCTTGAGATCATTGTCATGCTAAAAAATTAAGCTGTTGCCAGATGGAAAATATTGTATTGTGGATTAAAATTTGACAAGACTTTCATGCGTTTATAATTCCATCAGTTTTGACAAGCTCCCCTACCACACTGATGGAAATATGGCCCTTAACCATGACAGAGCCTCAAAATGTTTAAATATGAATTCACTCCATCAGACCTGTTGCCCCTGATTTTCAGTCCAGTTCTTGCGTAATTTGGCATGCCTCCTCCTTTTCTCCCTGTTTCCTTTCCTTACGACTGACTTCTGGACAGCCACCCTTCCACTGAGACCATTTCTGATGAGGTTTCAGTGAACAGTAGGTAGATCAGCTAAAGGCCCAGATGCATTTCTCAGGGCCTGTATCAGACTTTTGTTGGATTTTGGCCGATTTCTTAAGGACATCACATTACTGATTACTTACTTATTTGCAGGAAAATTTCAGAGCTGTCACGTCTTCTTTTGTCTACTTTCCTCAAATGTTTTAAGAACACAATGCACACCATGCCAAGGTATGACAAGATTTTGTGAAAAGAATTACAATTTTATTCCTGTTGACTTTTCCAAGATTCGACTAAAAAAATGTAAGCAAATTATATGTACAAATACATTCCTCTGACAATGGTCAGGTAAAAGGACTGGACTGAACGGGACAGAAAAACCATCCCATGTCCAAAGAAAAACTTTGAAAGACCTTCAGAAAGACTGGAGAACTATTGCCAAAGATCTCCAGAAATAAGTAGTGGCTAAAGACGTACTTATGTGTTCCTTATAATAAAAATGTAATATATGCAGCCTAAATTATTAGATAACTTATATTTGTTAGTCAGGCGGCACAAAACAGCCCAGTGAAACCAACAGCTTGAACCAATTTAAATCTATTTCCTCATCATTGGTTTTCTGTGCACATAATGAAACAGGAGAAGGGTAAATGATGAGGTTAAAAAGGAACTGACACATTTTGTAATACTAATATTTGCTGACTGACAGAATTTTGCTTTGAGTCAAGTTTCTGAAAATGTTCTGGCAAAATCCTCGGGTGCGTGTTTTGCACTCACATTTACTTGCCATTAAAGTGTATGACCTGAGAAAACAGCCTGAGAGAAAACACAGGCATTACAAGTACAGTATTTATTGTGTGTTTGTGTCATGGGTTGCTTAGATACCACATCCCTAGCGTGCGGTGAGGTGACACCTAATTACAGCACCGAAGCTGTATTAAAGCAAGGTAAATAATAGACTTTAATTCAGGAGAATGCAACAAACACAGAGCAGCAGTTTGTGTTAAAGCACGGTGCAGACAAACAAAATGATCCAATGCAAAGACGAAAGGTGAGGCTCTTGTCAGTGTGATTGCTTCAGTTTACTTTTTCATATAAGCACAGTTAACATTTTAATTCTTCATGGGATTTGAAATGTATAGCATGTAACCATAAAAGGAACGCAATCACAACAGTTGTAAAAGCCTTAATGGTAATATCCTGTTTTTGTTATCACATGCTTTAACTCTACCCATGATTAATGTGCTCCAAAAAACAGCTAATGATATAACCCTATCTGAGGAATTCCTTTAAAATAGCACTTACACACCAGTTCAATTAACTGAAATTTAGACTAAATCAAAATTCCACAGACTGTAGTAACTAGTTTCTGTTCAAGTCACTGCCATGAATGCATACTATGTAGTACAACCTATCACAATATGTAGCGCCATATGGTCGACATGGCCTATGGGCTAAGTGAGAATCACTTCATGGAATGAACTGAACTCAAGCAGCTGAAGCAGTGTCTTGTTTAAGGTGTAGAAGTAGGCTTTATAGATAGACAGGGAGACAGAAAGAAAAGAAGAAGTCTTTCAGAAAGGGATGAAAAGAGATCGAATCAGTAAGTCATCAAACTTACGGTAAAACCCAATGGACAGAGAAGATAACACTATCATAAAAAAATGGCCCAAGCTGGGCAAGACATTGAAGT
Source organism: Tylochromis polylepis (assembly GCA_015107715.1). NCBI lineage: Eukaryota > Metazoa > Chordata > Actinopteri > Cichliformes > Cichlidae > Tylochromis > Tylochromis polylepis. Next base: position 22,282 of record VVHJ01065001.1, read on the forward strand.
ATATCTTGTAGTCAAGAGAAACAAGTGACATGATGTAGCTGACTACTGTATCCTAGTAACACAATGCCAGGAGGGGGAAAAAAGGAAGAAAAAAACAATGGATGAATGAATACAATTATTCCCAGACCTCAGTAACATTTTCCTGCAAAACAGGAAAGATGACAGTGGAGAGGGATATTCCACAGCAATAACCATTTAAGGAGCACTCGAGCTGAATCAAGTGGAATTTTAGATGCTGTTTGCTTTGGACCACTGGTCTGTCTGTTCATCAGATATGGTTTGTACGCAAGGCAGGATGCATACCTGGTTTCATGGTGTGTCTGCTAGATTCTTACCCTACCATCAAGACCAGTGTTGGTCAAGTTACTTGAAAATAGTAATTAGTTACTAATTACTGATTACTTCTCCAAGAAAGTAATCCCATTACTTTACTGATTACTAATTTTTTAAAGTAATTAGTTACTTTATTACTTAGTTACTTTTTAAAAACATGATACACAACCTGAATACGATATAAAGCAATAGACCTTTCAGCCCACTTATATTTTTTCTGCATATTTCATGATATAAAATTGAATCAAATGAAAAAGTCTC
>VVHJ01065002.1:9226-30111 GCA_015107715.1 Tylochromis polylepis
CCACCGCAGTCCGTGACACCTATATGCTCCTCATAAGTAGGTCAAACACATTTGAACTTTATCTAATGTCTTACAATTATAATTTGTCTAAATTGGCTTTTATATTTTTATAAACTTCTGTCAGTACTGCATTTTTAAACAGGTAAAGTTGCTGATGTAGAGTGAGTAGTCTTAACAATTTCATATACAAGTAGCTGCTTCATTTTACTTTACGTTTATTCCTCTTGTTGTCCTACATTTATTTTTATGATGTTAATTACATTCATTTATTGATGTTTTACTGCATTCTTAACTTAAGAATGTAACTTTTAATGAAAAACAATTAGTTATTAGTAACTATTTGTGGTAAAAAATGTTCCATCTTTATACTTTCAGATACTAACAGGGCAACTTTAAACATGAAGATAAAGAAAAAAGATCTATCCCTTCCCTTTTTTAGTTCTCATATCTTAATAACTGATTGGAATAGTGGCATATCATCCTCTGATTTAAATGAAGCAAATTAAACATTAAAAACAAAGAAATATTCGAACTTACTCTTTTACAGTCGGCTTCAGGTGAAATAAAGTCACAAAAAGCTTCATAGTCAAGTCTGAGAATGAGGTGCCTAAACCTGTTTGTGGTATTTAGCCAGAATGCAAGCTAGGCTGCTGGTGACACCTGCACGTCTTCCTGACGTAATATGGCATTTAAATACTTTGTGTGGGGTTGCCTACGTAAGCAGCAAACACATATAAGAAAAAAACACACACCCAGTATAATGTTTTGATCAGTTCACAACAAATTCTGCAAGACTGTAAGCGCCTCCAGTACAATCTTTGACAGTATTCCTGCTTCTCTTCTATGGAGAAACAAACCAAGTAGTAAACATATCACATTTATACTGTACACACAAGCGCTGACCTATAAGATCCAAATATGTACCCCTATACAGCCAAACAAAGAAAACAGTGCAGAGGTACAGCTGAGGGAATCACAATCTCCCACGGGATACAGTAACAAACACCCACCTGATGAAAGGCCATCTGTTGATAGTGACTGACTGCTGTTTGCTGAGCTGAGGGTCTTGCAGCTCACTGAACACAATTAGAGACCAGAAGCTGCTGCTGGCTTCAGTTTCCGTCAGGTTGGCTGTTCTGAGCTCAGGCAGGGGAGCAGAAATTCAGCAACTCTAACAGAAAAAGAATTAGTCACATGGGATCCATTGAGGGTGTATTTAAGTGTGTGAGATGTGGGTACAGAAGAGGCCAACAGCATAAATAAGAAAACCGATTGTAGGGCCCACCAGCCACTGGCATTATTGTAAAACAACATTGACTTTACTTGATATTTGATGACTACAGCAATTTATTCCTCTGATATTCTTTCTTGTATAGAGAAAACCACTGTAGTTGTGGTTGTAACTGAAATACAAACAAAACCACATTTTAGAAAACAAAATACTGATGGCCACCTGTGGTGGACTAGTCAGTCCAGCTTAAAAGTGTCTGTTTTGCCCTGTTTTGGCATGAGGAAACAAATTCTCAATAACTGGAAATGAGTTCACAACAGTGCTCATATCTATCACCGCCCAAATGAATGACAGACAGTATCGGCAGAACAAAACAAGTAAACAAAACATTTATGGTCATCAGATTTGACTGATATGAAATAATTTCCAAAGCATTAGGGATTTATTTCGTCATGGCAACAGGACACATATAATCCTTCTGAGAAACGCTCACGTTAAACTGAGCTAATCAGTTATCTTTATGGTTAACTAGTTAGCAATGTGAGTAAATACTAAATATACAAAAGACCCAGATTTCAGCACTCGCTGACGAGGACTCAATGCTAAACTGATACTTTCTCCATTCACAAGAGGAATTCAGATAACTGCACTGTTATCAAAAACCAGACAAACACCATTTTCAGAAAAGCAATGCTGTCTTAGATTCAGGACAACAGCTATTCAGTTTGTTTGGGTGTCTTCAGCCCCTAAAGCCACTTATTACCTGCGCCAATAGGGTTACACCATCTTCTCAGTTTATCCGTTTGATTTCTTAAAAACTGTAGAAGAGTTTCATTGAAATTTTACCAGAGATTTTGTTTTAGGAGTCTGCTTTGGTTGTGAGAAAGAAAGGTTTAGTAATAAGAGATGGGGATTTTTTTCTCCTTGCCTGTTACTGTATCTAACAACAACAACAAAGAAAACAGCTTTAACAAAGATTATTTTTGATTTGTTTTTAACCCATTTTAAACCATATTCTCTACTTGCTAATTTTGCTTCCTATTTGTATTACCTTACTTTATTTATAAATATTTCTATCATACCGGAGATGGAGCTCTGGGGACGGCAGCGTTAGTCTGCGGGTCAGTAGTGAAATACAGCATGAACTCTTAGATTAGTTACTCTTAATCTTTGTATGGTATACTCCTGGTGCTCAGAGAATGAGTACTGCAGTGCCTAAGTCAGTTCAAAGTTTCTTGACAGATGTGAAAAACAAGATATTCTTGTCAGCTTTCTCTATATAAATATCAGCATGTTTGAGTTGTTGCTGTGAACGTCACAGCAGGTTTCGGGTTGTATTCAGCTCCAGACTCAAGTTCAGCCTGAGAGCTGCTATAGGATGGCTGTCTTAGCTAGTGCACAAAAGGAAAGTAATAATTGCTACCTGTGCTAATATAATCCCCCAAACTTGACATACAGGTTAGACATACAACTGTTAAATACAAAATGTGACGCCACCTTAAAATAAACATTTTTTTTTCGTAAGTAATTTAGGAGTGTGCTCAAAATTCATCAGGCTGAGTGGGTGTACATTTCACTGGTAACTGAACCACTGCCAACATTTGTTTATGATTAATGAATATAACTTTCTAATTTAAAGATGCTTTGGTGTCTTTGCCAACATTTGCTACATAGGCTTTCAAAGAACTGCAGTAACTACCTCGAGGATGTATGCCTCCACCAATCATTAAAGCTGAAGTTTACATCAGTCACCAATCAGACTTGGGGTCTTAGTGTGTATATAGAAAATATTAAACTTGGGAGCGTAGGACCTTCCTAGTTATATTCATCTCTCCTTTTGTTCCTAACATGTTTGATGTTTGACCGTTTTGGATACAAAACAATACTACATCATCATCTTTTAATAATTTGGGTAATATTATGTTACAATGAATTTCTGAGAAATGGGCAAAAAAGTCTGCTGTGTTACCCTTTGGCCAATTAAACCTAAATTCTGAAGAAATTCCCTCAGGATTCCCTGATGACTTATATATAAAAGTATACCATAATGCCTAAAAATACATATATTTATTTATTTATTTCTATTATTATTATTTCTATTGTTATTCACAGGCTATTACTTTAACTACCTATTAATTTAACTAACTGTTACTATTCCAGCATTTACTTGTTCACCTTAAAGAAAATGATCACATAATTCTTGAGTTTTTAGATTAGGAATAAAAATTATATTTGGAATAAATTTTGATATTCAAAATATATATATATATTTCTTTATTTATTGTCAGGTTTTAATATTCAATATATAATTGAGATTGAATTAAAACTGAAGATAATGAAGCTCAGAGGATAAACATTATGATGTTGTCTTGTTTTTGTTCAGTATTTGTTGAGCCCCATTAAACATATACAACCAAAAATACTTTTAAGGCTGAACATGAAGCTAAACTGCAGCCAATGTGAACCCAAACAAACCAGGTAAACTCGTCAGTCCTTTTCTTTAATGACAACACTCTAATTACAGAAAGGTTGAGCTGATACTGTTAAACTACACAACAGAATTTTCTGGCTCAGAATCAAAGAACAAACTTGATGTGCAGCATTTTTTTTGCGTGGTTTTGTTCTTTCTTAGCTTTACAATTGGAGTACCAACCTTTCAGGAACCAGAGGTGAAATGCAAAAGACAAAAACACTACACCCTCCTTTTAAAAAGCGTCTAACTTCTATGGCTCAGCCACAGGTCTACATTATATTAGCCAGATGTCATGTGTCTCATGGCATTTCAGTGACACCTAACACTTGCCAATCCCTTCTCGTGAATTTTGGCCATATCTGGATCACCAAACATCTGTAAATTATCCATAAGTACCAATAGTAACATTAGGCTCAAATGTGTCCACTTTCAGGAAGGTGTGGAGTTAGCTTTTAATGTGACATTATGAATAAGTCCTTATTACACGAGATGTAGCCTTCATCAAAATAATGACATCAGTTTCAACAAAGGACATTAGCTTAATGCTTAATAGCTGTCTAATAATTACATTAACAAAAGGAAAGAATGGAGCCAGCGCTTTCAGGCTGAAATATCTTGTTTACTATGTAGGACTTGTGTAAAATGAAATCTATCCTGGCAGCACAGTCAAACTGACATTATAGTTTGAAAATCAAATCTTGATATTAAATCACTATCTCAGTTTATCCAACACTTTGCTATCTATAGTGCATTTCTGCTCTTAAACAAGCAGCAGCTTTGAATGCCTCTCAGGTAACACAAAAATTTCATTTTATTTGACACACAGTGCATACATACCTGAAATGGTTTGTCTTGCTTGAATTAAAATGAAAGTACCTTGACTGCACTGGAAAGACTTATTGCACAGGATATGCAAGAAATGCAGGTCTTTCCTCCCAACTGCTGTCAGACTCTACAACATGGTCCCTGCAGATGACCACACATGTGCAGACAGACACACACAAACATCCAATACACTACTGATAGCCTTCGTCCAGTCTCCCTTATATGCAATATTATGTGAAATACCAAGTGCAATTTTAATCTTTTTCTCCTACTATAACAGAGCATTTAATCTATTTTGTTGGTACTTTATTCTATTGTATATAGTATTTTATTCTTGTTGTATAGAATTTATTCTATTTTATTTTATCCTATTCTATTGTGTTTTTCTTAACTTTTACTGCTCTTAAACTTGCACTTTCTGCCGTGACCAAAAAATTTCCCACGTGTGGGCCTAATAAAGGTTTATCTTATCTTAAATAGATTTACTGCCTCCACATGGCGACTTTCCAGGGTTATAAGTTGTTCCCCAGATTTAAAGGAATGGCCTATAATACAAAATGATAATATTTTCCCAGTTTCTTAGCTTGGTGTAGCACCTATGTGTACTGCCTCTGTATTCACTTTATATGACATGGCTTAGAGTTAGAGGCTATAGACAAATTAATGTGTAACAGAACATAGAACTCATGGATCTGTGCAAATGATGCAACCAGTTACATCCATTTCTTTTTTGAGTTATATCTAATTACTAAAAAGATTCTTTGCAAGGTTACAGTTACCTTTAACACTAAATCACTGTGTCTTAGCTGTAAGGTAAGGTATCCAAAACCAATAATAATGATTCCACTTTGAGTTCTCTTCGTTACTCAGTCCAAAATTGATTGTTCTGTCTTGTAAGTTGTTTGGAGCAATTGATCAACAAAGAAAAAATCTTGTAGAGATGTAATGGTTTCTGACTTAAAGGCACAGGATGATTCTTTATCCCATAAACCAGTGGGTCCCGAAGAGTGCCGAGGCCATGTGCCACCATGTACAACCATGATTTTGTAACATCTGTATGTTCTTATTGCAGTTTACAACTGCACAAAAATTTAAGACATAACTTGCATCAGTGTTCTCAGTCCAAGAGTAATGTTTTAAGACGAGGAGGTTAGTGCTAACATGTAGCCATGCAAGTCAAAGAGGCACTTGGAAATCAAGCATCCCTCCAAGGGAAACCTTCTTCTTCTTCCAAAAGAAACCAACTGATCTGAACCAGAGAGGGCAAGACTGCTTGTTGAACTGTGTTAAAGTGTCTGACTAGATGGGAATACTATCATATGAAAAATACCATAGGTTTGCTATTAAGAGACATTTGAAAACCACTGTCACAAACAAAGCTCTGATTGTCTCAGCTGTCTTTCCAGGCTGGTAAATGACCTTGAATGTGCAGCTGTCTCAGAGATCTGTCACCAAGCCACTGATATTTCTACAATGAATCAGCAGAGTAGCTGACGAGTTCCCTGATTGCTGAATACAACTATATTTAGCTAAAAAACATCACCCAACCCTTTAAGGTAACTTCATTTTTTGTGCAACTTTTATTATAAAGCTCACTTTCATAGCTTCTTAGCCTTGATTTGGTATTTGACAGTACTGTAGGAGACAGTTCATTCTTCAGCAAACTAGGGAAAATACATATTTACACGGTTAGTCTTACACACATAAAAATACAAATATTACAACCAAAACAAACAAACAAAAATGGTATTCAAAGCATCTTGAAGTGTATAGCTCAAATACAAATGGATGATAGAGGTAACTAATACTGACAATACCTTATGTTTTGACCTTAAAAAAAAAAAAATCTCTTAGCAGTTTGGACTTTTGCTTCTTGACTTGCATCAGAAAGAAGCTGCCAGCTGCTCTCCCAGAAAATGCTAAGACATGGTCGAAATGCCCAGTAAAATTAAAAGCGAGAAGACCTGGATCAGGCTTGCAGGCCAGGTCACACTCAAAAGTCACTACTCTTCAGTAAGTGTCCTTATATGTCAAACTTGTCTCTTTTTTTAGGCCTTTCTCACAATGCGGCCGCACTTCCTCAGATCCCTCGTCCCTCTATTTGTCCTGACCGATTGGATGCTTGCCCTCCAGGCTCCCTGACACACACGAGCACTGAAAGGAAATACAGATAATTTGAATGGAAACCTAATTAAACTTAGACAATCCAAGAAAAAAAGGGCTATCTATAACATGCCCCACAAAACTTCAATTCAATTCAGTTAAATTTTATATATACAACAACAGCTGCTTGAAGGTGCTTTATTTGGTAAGGTAAAGGCTCTACAATAATAAAAAGAAAACAGAGAAAACCCCAACAATCACATTACCCCCACATGTGCAAGCACTTTGGCGACAGTGGGAAGGAAAAATTCCCTTTTAACAGGAAGAAACAGAAGTCACAGTAGTGACTTGCTAGATAATGGTTTGCTTTAATCTTTCTGGTAATAGCTTGTGTTTCTTTTCTATTCAACATCACAATGTGCCACAATGTGCCACAAAGTTGTTTTTAATGATCTTGTATGTGTTTTTTTAATTCTGATTGATTGTCTATCTATTGCAGCTTCTAAATTGTGACAGAAATGTTCTTCCTGGCCCAAAATGACTTTACATCATTCGTTACAGATATGCTCGACAGATTACAATCAACCAAGACTGTGGTGGTTGTGACTGTTTCACCAGCTGCTGTGTGTGTGAACATTTAACACATTTAAGCTTTAGTTGGGTAAGTCATGTACAAGTTTCTTTTCTCTGATCTCCCCCCGCCCTTCAACAGCCATTTAAAAACGATTATAGACAGTAGGTGGTTAACACAACTGATTAACACCGATTGATTACCGCCATTCATACACATAAATACACTCACACACACCTGGAGCGCAGCAGCAGAGGTCGCCCAGCTCGTTTGCGAGGCTTGGCGCTCTGTCGCCGGTACTGCATCCAGCCGCAGACCAGGTCGTGCGCGATCATCACGTACAGGAGGAAGATGAGCACGGCGGGATCCATTCAGCCGCTGTATGACACGCGGCTGGCGCGAATAAAGCCGGGGTAAACAAGAAGCGGGGACTGCACGAGGCTGCGGGTGTACGAGCTTGTGCAGGATGGCAGCTGATGGATGGATGACTAAGACCAATAAGGGGGCTCGTGCCCAAGTTGCCCTGTGTCCACTTTAGGGACTCAAGTCGCGAGACACGAATGGCTGCCGCCGTGGTCGCTCGGTTTACATCCATGACAGCACAACATCCTCTAAAACCATCCCGAACATCCGTGTGAAGCGGTGGTTTCTGTGCGTCTCATGGGCAACAGCTGAAAGCCGCGGTGACAACTGCAAAGAGGGTACCTCGGAGGATGTTGCCGTAGAGACGCGACCGTTGCTAAGGGCATGCTGTCGTCATCCCATCTTCCTAAGAATGAACGAGGCATCTGCACCCAAGAACGCATTATTGCTTAGGCTGTTATTCATACTTTGACACATGGGTCATGCAGCAATTTAGTCTTATTTATTTTTATATGTCAGTGGTATATTATTTACCTTATATCAATATTTAGGCCACACTAGTGTGCATAGTTTTCTTGCTTTTACTTCGACAGTAAGCAAGGTGAGCTTTTAATCTGATCATAGAAACCATAAAATATTTGTTACTTTGAATTTTAATGAATGATGAGTGCCACATGTTGAATTCTGAAAATCTCCCATTCCCAAACTGCTTTATTAGATTGAGATCTGGTGTCTGTGGATACCATTTGAATACAGTAAACTCATTGTCATCTTCAAGAAACCAGTTTGAGATATTTTTTAATTTTGTGACATGGTGTGTTGTCCTGTGGATGCAGCCATCAGGTACACTGTGGTCATTAAGGCATGGACACAGTCAACAACAATACTCAGGTGTTTAAATGATGCTCAGTTGGTACTAAACTGCTCAAAGCGTGCCAAGAATATATCTCCCACATCAGCCTGAACCATTAATACAAGGCAGGATGGATCCATGCTTTCACATGTTTACACCAAATTCTGACCCTACCATTCTAATGTTTCAGCAGACAGCAAGACTCATCAACCAAGCAACATTTTTCCAATCTTCTGTTGTTCAATTTTGAGCCCATGTAAACTGTAGCCTCTGTCTCCTGTTTTTAGCTGACAGATGTGCAACCTGGTGTGATCTTCTGCTGCTGTAGCCCATCTGCCCTAAGGTTTGATACATTGTGTGTTCAGAGATGCTTTACTGCATACCTTAGTTGCAACAAATGGTTGCCTTCCTATTAGCTTGAAGCAGTCTGGTTATTTTCCTCTGACCCTTGAAATTAACAAGGAATTTTCACCCAGAGAATTTCCACTCTATGTATGTTTGTATACCATTGAGATGGTTGTGTGGGAAAATCCCTGCAGATCAGCAGTTTCTGAAATACTCAGACAACCCGTCTGGTACCAATGACCATGCCACATTCAAGGTCACTTAAATCACCTTTCTTCCTGATTGTAATGCTTGGTCTGGACTTCAGCAGGTTGCCATCTCCATAACTAAATGCCTCAAGTTGCTGCAGCGGTTGGCTGATTAGATGTTTGTGTCCACAAGCAGTTGAACAAGTGTACCAAACAAAGTGTATATACATTTTTTCTATACTGTTCACAAACAATTTTTTTATTCCTACATTTATGGATTTTAAAAGCATAACCTTGATTTTCGTTAACAAGGTGCTTATTCATACTTTTACCTTCTTTAATCCATACTGTTAGCTGACAATTTTAATGTTAACTACACTTTCACCTATTTTAAGTACTAATTACATGGTTAGCAATTTAACTTTTTGCTTTTATATCAATCAGTTATACTTTCATGCAGTTTAACTATTAAGCAACACTGTTAGCTAACAACATCACTACTAGCCACTTTCATATTTCTACTTCAAGTAATAAATATACTGTTATCAAAAATTGTGTTTATTAAAACTTGTATTTCAGCTATTACTGTGTTCGCTAACAATTCAGCTGCTAATATTTAGCTGCACATATTTAGCTAGACATACGTACAACCTGCCAACAACTATTTCTCTACACTTTTAGAAGCTAACAATGTTGTCAGTAAGCTGTACTTTTGGCTAGCTATTCAATTGACTGATTTACTCTTTCATATTTTCTACTGCTTACTGATTAATAAGTAATTAACATGTAATTCACTACTCAAATCTTTAAATAAATTATAGTTTTTTTTATATTATTTGAGAAAAAATCTTTAGACCTACCTCCTGCATACTCCAGAAGTACTATCTCAGATCAGAGTAAAAAAAAAATGCAGACACTTGTCTTGCAGTAGTCATCTTTATTTATTACCAGAGCTCAATCACAGCTTGTTTTAAAACAGAGTAAAATTAACCCTTCAATACATCTAAAAAATTGCATTCCTCCAACACGCTTTACAAACACTAGTGCACCTCAGCGTCCACTTAAATGCAACTTCCTCAAGGCTTTAACCTGTCTGTTTACAGTCTTTCCTCCTTTCTCCATAACTTTCCTTCTTTTTGAACTACAAAGTAGAGGTGGAGAAATTACGAGTTTAAGTTCCTAATATGAGCTGGTCTCCACTTACATATTGCAACTCAAGGGTTCTGGTAAACTCTCATAGTTTCAAACTTCAGTGACCCAGTTCTTTCTGTCATAAACATGTAGTCTTTAGGCTGAAGCTGGGAAAAAACTTATGAACTGACAAAGTTATATTACTTTTCCATATGCTGAGTATTTATTCCCACAACTAGCAAATTATTTTGTCTAAAATAGGAGGAGTGCCCATTTTAGAACCTAAAAAGGGGGGCTTAAACTTCTAAAATCTTTGCTGCTGCTTGCACTTAAAATGAACTTAAAACTGTTGGAGGTTTCTGAGACACCTAACAGGATCTACCTGCAGCCATTTCTGTCATTCATGGGCTGTGCCCAGCCTTGATTTAGAGAAAGTTCATTTTCACCCACAACACATTAGACCTTCTCCTTTTGTATTCTTTCCACCCACAGCCAGAGCCACATTTGATGGTTCCATCTGATCTGAGGCATCTTCACCAATTAGGCTTAGATTGGTTGGTTAGTGTGTGAGCTATGCTTGCATATTGTTTGTGTGATGTGTGTGTGTGATGTAAGGGTGACACAAGTAGTTCTCCTGCTGTGATATCACCCTTTTTTTTTTTTAAAACAAAACCACCTTTGGGTGGCAGGACCTTTCTACCTTGAGTCTCATTCCACCTCCATTTCTCTAGTGTTAGAAGAGACCTGCAAAAACATAAAAAGGTCTGACTGTCGTGAAGTGAAAATGTAATTTTTGGATAAACTGCTACATGAAAGATAACTTCTATTTTTCTGTTATTTTGACCATTAATTTATGATTTATTAACATATTTATGAAATTCAAAAACAAAATAAAGAGGCCTATGAAAACATTAATTTTACATTCATCAACTGAAATTAAAAGTTTAAACACTGAAATGTAAAAACAGTCTCTGAAGCCAAAATCCAGTGAATCAGCACTTTGGTAAGAAAATGTATGAATGAGAGATTAAATAGGTGGTGACAGATAAGACTTCAACAGGCACCATGTTACTTTGTCTCTGGTGTTTAAGTGCTAGTTTATATGAAGTATTCTGGAGTTTATTTCTACCCTCTGATGGCAGAAAAGTCTATAAACCTGCCTCTAATAGGGATTGAAAATAAAACAGTAAATGTCATATTAAATACTCACAGAGACATTATTAAACCCAGCTGCCACTGGATGGTTTTGGGTCTGTGAAACTGTAACATGGTCCTGCTGAAGTGAGCTCTAATTAATTATTAATGATTAATTAAGACACATTGAGGTAAAAATCTGCATTTTTGATCAAATGGGCAATGTGTGTCAGAATTACTCACTGTGAGGTCTGTGTCATAAGACTCATTAACGAAACCAGCAACAGATGAGGAAGGTAATGTCTGTCGTGTTCGCAGGTAGAAAACCAGCAGGGCGACCAACGTGCCGATGAGCAGAAGGACCACAATCACGGATGCCGCGATCCCTCCTGCATTGTCTCGGTTTGGGGAGGCTACAGCAGAGATGGGAAACATTTAGTATCTGGTCTCACTAAATGTAGTGAAGCACAACTTTACATTGTAGTTAGAAATTCAGTCATCAGATGGCTGAATGGTTAACAGTTAGGGTTAGGTTAAGTTAAAGTGCTGAAAAACTGAACATTATTAAAAGCATATTAGTCCTACATTCACTTCGTCAGTTAGGAAGTTTTTACATTTAAAAAAAAAATCATCTTAATAGTGACTGCTGCTGAGCAGCAACATCAGACCATGTAGTCATGAAAAATAAAGTACACCTTCTTTTAATGAAAAGGTTTTACATGTCAGGGCATTAAAACAAAAACCCGGTTCTTAGCAGATCTTACTTATTATTATTATTTTAGTTATTTATTTCTTTTATTGACCAAAAATAAGCAAAAATGCAGAAGCAGTGTGCAGAAAAGTCACAAAAACCATATTTACTGCAGTCTGTGGTGATGATTGCCTTTACATAGCAGGGAAAAAAAATAAGCACCACCATTTGGGTGTGCGGACACATTAGGTCACAATGAAAACTGCCTCTTTTTAAAATTTTCAGCACTGAATATTCTGCACAGTGTACAGAAACATTCCAAACCACTAACGTGGTCTGTAATAGTTTGAATCAAATCTGGGAGTTCTGCTCATACGTTTTACTGGATCTGTGACTTTGTTAGCGCAGTTGATCCCGATGGTGTATTCGATGTCATCCAGAGCTACCACACCTGCTGTGCCTTTGACGCCTTCAAACACAATCTGTTTACAGGACAAGTAAGATGACAGCAGAGACTGCAGTAGGTCATATGTGTTTACATACAACGACAAATCACTACGTACATTCAGTGATTTGTTACAAATGTGAGTCTGACCTGGTATTCCTCAGTAGATGTGATGTCGATGTCAAAACGTTTCCACAGTTCAACAAGTTCAGTCTCAGCCAGCGGGTTGAAACGACCTTCGGAGAGTCTCCACACTTTTAGCTGAAAATCCGCTGAAGACATTCATAGCAAAAAGGTTAAAAATATTTACAGGTAAATGCATTCAAAACAGACATAAATTGAGTATGTTTTTTTTCTTACACGGCTGGCTTTTATAGGCCCAGAACTTCAGGCAGGTGCCCTTAGTAGAGGGCAGGTGAGGGCTCAGCAGTAGAGCATTTTGACTGACTTCTGTCCGATTGCTGCTAGGAAAGAACAGGAAGTGACCTGGCAGAAAAGAAAGGAATGGTGGTTAGAAAAAGAAGATAAGAAGTGTGACTTTGCCGCATCTGCCACAAGGTAGCTCGAGTTGTTTTTTTCGCTCTGATTTTACCTTTTTCTGTGCCCAGAGTGTGGTCCACATTTGGGATCAGGTAGTGATGCTCCATCTCTGCACTCGTCAGCTCCCAGTCCAGTTTGTCTATAGTCATGTTTTGAGTGTTGCTCCAGCTGCACATCCCTCTCTCCATACTGCACTTATAACCTGAGGAAATTAACAAAATAAATATTACACTATAATTGTGCAATAATGAGTAGGATAAAATATTACAGAGGAAGTATTCATGTACCCGGTAGGTTTGGAAAAGTAATAAAAGGCCTGTATTTTAGTGGGTTAAAGACACCAGTGCAAATTGGCTTGCACCTTCTTTAAGTGGTACTGTAGGCAATTGTGGCTTCACTCACCACAAGTGTGCAATACTTTGGTCTCTAAGGGTAGTGGTGAGTACAAGACTTCTCTAGCCTTTGAGAGCACCATAAAGCTTCTAATACGCTGTTAAAAACCCTGTTCTAACTGAGCATTGTGTAACCACAGATTAGTACAGATACACTGAAGCCACAATTTCAAATATACAGCACTGTCAGTGATGAAAGAAAATATTATAAGTCAGCTCTAGTCAATCACAAAAACACTGACCCCAAATTAGGACCGAGGTACTGACTAAAAGAAACATAAAAAGTTTAAGTCCTCCTTAAAACCAGGATCACATTTTTTCACTCTCTATGTGTTTATACACCACTTCACATTTAATCATTTTTTACTATTAATCTCTGGCTCGAGTTCAAAAGGTTTTTAAAAGGGCACTTAACACCTAACATTAAATATCTGGCTGTAATCTTCTAAATGTAAATTTGATGATTTGAAGAAAATGTAATACATACAAAAATATGTCTAAAGAATATCATATTTTTAAAGTGATTTTTTACTGTAGTCTTAAAGTCTTAGCGGGATCATTGGTTCAAGCCCGTGAGGAAACAAATCCATTGGGACTAGCATTAGAAAAGGTATCCAGGGAAAAATACATACAGCTACCTGCTACTTTTACTGCAGTCTTAAAATCTGTAGTGATTCTAATCTTGATGAAGCATGTCAGTACAAACCTTGATTTTCACAGGGATAATGTGAAAGAAAGATGTCATCGATTGCAATGGAAGTGTCTTTCCCTCCAGCTCCAACAACCTCAAATTCCAACTGCAGAAGAAAATTACCACAAAATAAGCTTGCTTTGAACAACAGGCACAAAGTCCTTAGATCAAAAGCTACTGTGCGAAAGCCTTGAGGCACCATTCATTTCTTTATTTGTTTGCTAGGAAAATGTGAAGTAGTTGCATGGAGATTTACTATACAACACAAAAACTGAATTTGTAGAATTCTAATTGAAAGCCATTATTTGATATGACCACTTTTATTCTTCCATACAGCCCCTCTAAGGCAAGCTTTCTTGTAATTTCTTTAAGTAGTCTTCAGGAGTAGTTCTCCAGGAATCTTGAAGGAAATTAAACGCTCTTTTTTGGATGTTGGCTCCCTTTTTTCCCAAATTCTCTGTCAAAATGATCCCACACTGCTTCAGTAATGTTGAGGTCCTGGTTTAAGGGAAGCTGAACGATGATTGATAGTGTTCCATTGTATCAATCTATCCAGATTGTCATGGTCATGGGTCTGTGACCCAGCGTTTATGTGTTTGGACTTTTGATTTTGGTTTATTTAATATTCTGAGGTTAAGATTCTGTTCCTTGTTTTGGTTATTATAGTGGTTATCCTTCTATTTAATATTTGTATTCTTAGGTCACCTTAGTTTTCTTATCTAGTCTTTAAATTTCTGTTGTCAAGCCTCCACTCTGTTCCATGCCCCATGTATAGTCATGTCTCTGTGGTTATATATTTTCAATGTGTCCCTCGCTCTCTCTCCATTTAGTCAGTCGTGTCTCAGTGTTTGTTCCCCTGTCTTGTTAGTTAGATTATTATCCAGCCGTGTTCCTCAGGTGTGTCCTCTCTCTCCTAATTCCCTCATGTATATATGTATATTGTCTGTGTCTTTTTGTGTTCCTTGTCATGATCTCCCTCTTGCTGTGTGTCCCGTTTGTTCAGTGCCTCCAGTGTTTGTTTCCAGGAGAACCTGTCAGTTAAGTTACTTAGATTTAGTTATTTGTATTTTCCAGAAATAAAGCTGTTAAGTTCAGTCCAGCCAGAGAGTTCTGCATTTGGGTCCTAACCTGCTTGCCACACACGGCATCATGACACAGATATACTTTTACTACACTGACAATGTGTTTGGAATCATTGTCATGCTGAAAAATGAAGCTGTTGCCAATCAGATAATTTCTAGATGGTAAATCAAAATCTAACATTCCTTTTGTGTTCATAATTACATCAATCTTGAAATGTATCCCCAACCATGACATCCTCCACCATGTTTTACAGATAGTTATAGAGACTCACTGTTGTACCTCCTCCATAAATAATGAATGAACTAACCAATAATGACCCCAAAATCACTCCATAAGACCTATTGCCACTAATTTTCAGTTCTTGTGTTATTTGGTATACCTCAGCCTTTTCTCTCTCTTTCCCTTTCTTGAGAATGACTTCTTGACAGCCGACCTTCCACTAACACCATTTCTGATGAGGCTCTGGTGAACAGTAGATGGATCAAGTGAAGGACCCGGTGTATATCTTGGCTCCTCTGTCAGATCTGAATTTTTTCCTATTTCTCAAGTTCATAGCTCACAGATACACCTGCTGTAGATACTTATCTGGTTTCCTCAGATTTCTTAAGTACACACTGCACACCATGCCAAGGTATGCCAAGTTGTCAGCTAATAGCACTATGGGAATCACTTTGCTGGTGTAAAAAGACTATTTTATGCCTTTCAAAATGTGTTATGTGTTATTCAACTAAAGAAAGTGGAACAAATGATGTGTTTTTACAACAGGCTGCTAGTAACAAAGCATCTAGAAATGCAAATTAAAATTGGTTCTTTGTTGTCTGATATGCGTGAGATGAGATGACAGGGAGATGGCTCGAAACTTTTGCACAGTATTGTATAAGAGCTGGAGAGTGTGGGTGACTCAGGCAGACTGCTGAAAATAGAATTCACACATGTTCATATTTTTATATAAATTAGTTTATTAAGTGAGTAATTTATTTTATGTAAAGGATAAATTAATCACATTTAAAGTGGCTTAAAAAGTCTGTATCTGCCTTCACACTTACCTGCCAGTCCTCAAGGGAGCTCGAAATGTTGCCATAGCCATGACGCCACACATCTCCTTGATTCAGGTTGCTTGTAAATATCTTCACCCTCTCTCCCTTCACTGGCTTCATATACACTGTAAAAGAACCTGTGGGACACACTCCATTAGTTTAACTTTGTGTGTGTATGTGTGTCTGTGTTTTCCTCTGTGAAGCTGCCTCACCTGGATTCACTCCTCCCATGTAATACCAGAAATTTAGACACTCAGTACGGGTAATTCCTTGGCGAACAGATGAGGTGAGGATTGCGGTGCTACCTAAAGGAAGGGTGCTTGCTCCAGTGTTAACAACCATGTAGAAACCTGGATATAGACCATACAGTGTATGAACATGATTCTCTATTTCACAGTCTCCTGCATATGTTATAATGTTTAAAGTTAAACAGCGGGAGTGTTTCTCACCCTGTTCAGTCTCCAGGGTATGATCAAATTTGGGCCCATTTGATGTGGACGTGTATCCGCTGCGGTGGCGCCACTGAACTTTACCAGAGCTGGTGTACCCACACTGTTGGCTTTCAAAGGAACACATCCTTGGGTTGGTACAGGGACCCTCCAAGAATACCACATCGTCAATGGCAACGAGTCCATCATAGCCAGAGCGAACTGCTTCAAACATCAGCTGTTGGTGAATTGGAAGAGAAGGAAGATGTTATTAACTATTTCTATTTTCTGTTGTTTTGTTTTGTTCTGAAAAAGCCAAGTTAATTAATTTATACAGGCGATTTTAAAACAACAAATACTGGACAGTCTCTTTGAAAGAAACTGGATATCTATGTTTCAGATGAAACATAGGCATAAATAAGCAGCCAAAAGTAAACTAATTAAAACATGCACAAGCAACAAAAAATACAAACATAAGCCAGAAAGTTGCCAGAAACATAAGCAGGTATTGTGTCATGATAAAAATGATAAAGAAAAATTGCGGGTGGTTATACATATTTAAGATCTTTGGGGGTGAAGACAGGTTCAGCTGTTAATGATCGACCAAAATAATTTCTGCACTTCACTTGTAATCAGTGATGAGTTAAAGGGAGATGTGGTCTTTATTCTTCATAAAAGCAAAAAGTGTCACTGCTGCATTTTTAACCAGCTGCAGGCAGGATATGTCTGAGTGAATGATTGGGACATAGAGAGAAGTACAGCAGCCGAGAGAAAAAGAAATCAAAGCAAATTGCAGTTAAACTGTAGTTTTCAAAACTACCAAATGTAAATTATTTAAATTTTGTCTGAGTGTATTGATGGTGGGGTTGGGATTGTCTGTATGTTTGAAGATTAGAAGATCAGTTTTAAGGTTAAAACTCAGTTAAGTTGAAAGAAGCTTGCTACCCACAATTTTACAGTTTAAATACATTAAAGTAAGAAATTAACATTCCTCAGATCATAAGATTTCATCTGGTGGATATTGTCCATATCAAAAAGATAGAAAATGCATTCTTTCTTCTTTTGGAGTCTACTTTCTTAAATAACAACAAATTTTTCTGGCACAACTTCACCTACTTCCAAGAATGACCCTGATGAAGGCCACAAGCCGAAACGTGTTGAATAATGAACACATTAGGTGGTTTACGACACCAACTGTCTGCCATCTATAATCCAGTTTTGAGATCCCTTCCCAGATGCCTTAACGCCCACTCACATCCTGGGCCATTTGACCTCAGGAAATCACATGATAGGGTGGGGCTAGGTTTCACAATGGGTTCACCCGAAACCTTGGCTGATTGAGACCCACACCCATTTTCACACCTGGGCTCGTGTGATTAGGTAGAGGACCACAGGGGGTCTATGTCCCTCTTGGGGGACACTCCCATAAGGCTTTAAATCTGGGACTCTCCACCATTTGCTCTTAGAACTGAAGAAGCTTCTCGGATGAGAGGTGAAATGTCTCAAAGAAACTTAAAGAAGTCCAGACGCTTTTCTTTCCAAGCTCCTTAGGTCACCTAATAAAGTTGTTCCCTAATACTTCAAGTGTCGCTGGAGCCTTCACGTCATCAGATCTTTGTCTTCTCCATGCACCGTGGAAGTAGGTGAAGTTATGCCAGAAAAATTTGTTACTTTCTTGAATAAACCTTATAGGAAGCATATACAGTATATTCTTATTTATAAGGCTATGCTTGGTCTGCTCTTGTTTTACTTACTGACTTACATTCATCAAAAAAGTGTGGTTAGGGTTATTGTCTTAGGTCCCAAAATGTGTTCCTTCTGCCTGTCCCAAAAGTTTGTAAAGTCGTTTTCCACTGAATTTGGAAAACGGCTGTCCGAACTTGCCGATGCTTCCCTTGGTAATCAGCTGCAAAACTAAAAAACTAAAACTTAAATGACTGAGCTCACTAAACAAATTTGAAGGGGATTTTTCATGACTTGGATGATTTCAATGCTGGTGCTTCAGGCTGCAGATGTTTTGTCTGATTATTATTACCCATGTTTCTGACATAAGACAAAGACTGTTATAAATTTTGATTGTTTTAGTACTTTTTTTTAATTGTCTGTATTTCAGTGTTGTTAATTTGTATGTTTTTTAATATGTGTGTGTGTGTGTGTGTGTGTGTGTGGCAAAGGGCCTATCTGTGATGGGCACCTACATTGTTAACGTGGTCCAAGTACTTCCTTATAGCTGCAGTGATGTTTTATTTTATCACAAGGGGGCAAAATTTCTCCAAAAACTCAAACTATTTAAAAAAAAATTAATTTCACTTTGTGTCAACTGGGATAGGCTACAGTACCCCATGACCCTTAGTTGGATAAGTGGTGAAGAAAATGGATGGATGGATGTCCTTTGTTTAGTAATTTCACTGGTGCTGTGTGCAGTTATTACATACATGAAATTTTGAGATCTGGTGTGGTACTGGGCAGTGTGCTTCATGCCAAACATTTCCACGAGCTCCACTGTGGGTCCACAGGACCATCTCAAAACCTTTGTTATCTATTAACTTCACATTCAGAGTACCTGGAACAAAATTATCAGAAATTTCTAGTTAAAGGTTTGTTTTTCTTTTTCACTGAAGAAGGAGTCTTTCATTTTAAATTTGCATATATTAAATTCTTTTAATCAAATTATCATCACCTGCATTTGGCCCATAGACTTTGTAGAAGAATTCCAGGCAGTAATCTTTAGGACCCGGTGACTGTGGAAAGGAAATTAAACGTCCAAACAAACCATGCAGGTATGGACTTCTCATGTCCACAACAACGCTTCTGCCTGAACATCAACAGAAAGACAGGTCAGCATCAGACACTGTCACAATATAATACCAGTCACTTAATGCTTAGCAAAATTAGTATCTTCACTTTCAAACATTTCTTATCTTTAAAGGCAGCTAGTCAAAAAAATGTAATTACATTAATATAAAGTACTTTTACTGTGTTTCCCATCATTTATCCACAGGGACTGAAAGCTGTTTCTAGCAAAGAAACATCTTTGTGACAAGAATAACATCCTACAAGTCAGCTGAAAAAAATCAATTAAAAAGCTTAAGGCCATGTACTGGCTTGCATTTTTTTATTTAAAATAAAGCAAGGACCAAAATGTGTAACAATCATTACTGACAGCAATTAAAAGCATTACACCTGCACCAGACCACACCGTGGGTTTTATAATAAAGAGACTGAGGCTGTGGAAAGATTCAAAAGTATGTACATCTGAGATGCTCCCTGATTCAAAGCATGTATAAAATGTTACATTTATTTATTTGAAATCAAATGAGCTTACCAACATTGATGGTATGGTCCATCCCATTGAGCATTGTCCAGTCAAAGTTGTCGCTGCTGTCCTGATACCATCCACACAGTCCTTCTTCAAAGTTACATGACAATCCTGGCCAAACACACACAAAAAAACTGGTTGGTTTAAGCAAGTACTAAGCAATTTACTGGAAAAATATTAAACTTTGCATCATAAATTATATAAATTATAAGTAGATATGGAAGTTACCTGTTGGAGACAATGGATAATAGTCAACATGACAGTCACTAAATTGGACATTTTTCACTTTAATCTCGGAGCACTGACAAAGTCTCTTAGCGTGAGCTTCAAATGCCAGCTGGTGAAGATAAAACAAAGAGCTCTAATGTGATAAATAATATTTAAGAGTTTCAATGTTTGATTTTATGTTACAGCAAAAAAAAAAACATAGCTTAGTCAAGCCACAAAGTGAAGATCAACATCAGTGATCTCAAATCCATTGCACATGAGCAGATGGTACAGGTTATTCTTCCTCTACACGTGCCATTGGCAAATTTCCTCATTTCCTCAAAAGTCATTAAAGGCAACTTATGATGATATTTTTTATTGTATGTCATATGTACTATTACAGCGATGGATGCACATGTTAAAAAAGTAAAAATTTTAAATAATGAGGTCATGTTTAATCTCAGGCTTTGTATGATGATGTCACTGAAAGCTGATATCATTAAAGTGGCACAGAAGCCCCACCCAGCCGCTATTCAAATTTTCTGTTTGTGAGAGTCAGCCAATGAGAAGAGGGGTTGTATTTCTTTAGTTGAGCAAAATGATAAATACCTGAGCAGAAAGACTAAAGTTAAGCTGACCTGGAATCGATTTTTCCTGAATCCAATGAGTATGTCAGCGTGTTGCCAATCCTCTGCCTCTGGTCCAGTCTTCCCATTAAACTCCCACAGTTTAGGCCCTGTGCCCATTAAGTTGTCGATCACTCTGACAGACAGATCACCTGCAGCAGAAAGATGTAAGCGGGGTTATTTATAATGTACCAAGTTTGTGTTATGAA
>VVHJ01065002.1:30131-44316 GCA_015107715.1 Tylochromis polylepis
CAACAACTTACCAATATAACTGGGTTTTCCAGTTAGTGCATAATCAAAGCTCATGCTACAAACGGGACCAGTGGGGCCTAGGAGGGGGGTCCGTGTTTGGGCTTCAGTCAGCTGCTGGCCTGCAGCTTTGGCTACATACAGATACTCCTCTGAGAGGTGAAAATAGACACATACGAATAAATTGTACTATGAAATTAGCAATAAAGAACTAAATAAATGAATACCAAAGAACTGTTTGTACCTTGGGCTGTGGAATTTTGATAAAGTACCCAACCTTGACTCCCAAGACTGGTGTCAGTCCACCCTGAGCTGCCCTGAGAGTAAGAGAAATCCCCTGCAGAAGAGATTTATGAAGAAACAGCAGTCAAAATGAGTGATTAAAAATGCAACCATAACCAGCAATAATCTTGTATATTACATGTTCCATACATGAGACATTACTTGTAAAGATTAGGAACAACCAAAATTACATTACTAATTTTGCTTTTCAAAATTAGTAATGAAATTCTATAAAATACAAGTTGATTCTAATAGGAGTTATTTATCAGCAGACTATTTTAATTATATTAACCTTCTTCTTGGAATAAAATAGCTATTATTAATAAAGTTTGGTTAAGTTTAGAACACCCTGCTGGATTTGCCTTCTCTTACATTTCAGCTCATAAAATCAAAAGTCTTCTAATCATTTAAAACTTTGCAGACCATTTCCAAAATGTCAAACCAAATAAACAGGATGAATACACTCACCACATTTAGCTTCATCCTCTGCTCCTTCACAGTCAGTATGAAAATCACACAACTTATCCGGTTCAGCACATGGATTTTTAGGGGGTTTAGGGGGTATTCCAAAAGAACTATTTTCTATGGAAGAGAAGAGCATGAGCTAGAGTCAACAAACCGCAGAAGATGCTTATACTTATTCCCTGCAGATGGTTTTTCTCAAAGTTCAGATAATTAAGAAGCTTACCAGCTGATAAGCGGCATTCAGGAGACAACACAATGCTGTCAATCGCGATACCTCCATATGTAAAGTTTCTGATTGCTGCCATAATCAGGATCTATAGGGAGAAAAGAATTCAACAGAGCATAGTAGCTATTTTAATTTCAACTACAATTCTCATCAATTACACTATAAAAAAGGTAAAAAAACAAAAAAACAAAACAAACAAAAACCCCAACTAAAGCACTTATTTCCAAGCTACTGGATTTTTGAATTTTGTGAGTAACAAAGATACAAAATTAAATTTAGTTGTCATATGAACTCAAATTAAAAGAGATGTTTTATTTTATTTTATTCTTCATTTGTCACCTGTAAACTGTTCTTTTCTTTCTTCGTTGTCAGAGTATTACATTCAGATCTCAAATGTTTGTTATTTTAAAGTGGGAAAATTTTGATTTTCGATTATTTATGTGCATATAGACGCTAGAGCTGAGACGCTTTGGTTTAACACGACCTATAAAATGTTGCTGTTTGATTTTTAGCGATGTTATATTAATTTTAAATGTTTAAATTTAAATGTTATTTTTTTTAATATATTATATTATTATATATTTCTTATATATATTAATGGAACAAAAAAAATATATATATATATGAAAATAATTAATTAATTATATATTAATGTATATATAAATATATATATGGATTTTTTTAATACATTAATTACATAGGTACATGGGACTAGGTATTGCAGGGTCTTTACCTTACGATATAAAGCGGCTTAAGGCGACAGCTTGTGTGATTTGGTGGTATATAAATAAAATGGACTTGAGATGAACTGAACTGAATAATAACCATCATTTCCGTTAAAGTAAGTTAAAGTATAAGTGAAAAGGTAAAAAGATAATGATAATTTTTTTTAATAAACCTCATATTTTAATTAGTTAAGCATTTTCATTAGTTAAGCTTACAGTTAAAATGTAACCACTGTTGCTTTCACAACAAGAACTTCTCTCTGAATTATTTCAGAATTTTCCTGTATTAAGAATTTAAAACTTTTCTATGTGGGAAAGCATTTGATTAACAGATGGCTACCAGCTATCCTTAATTTGCTCACCAAAACACCAATCTCAATATCAGCAGTAAAGGAACAGCTACAGGATGTAGGACAAGCCATATGTGGGACTGGCTAATAAAAGGAAAAATCAATCCCTCAGTAAGAGCCAGTTTGTGATGTTATGTGACAGGAGTAGTACACACTGTTGTGTGAAATTTTCATGCATCAGAATCTGTTTTTCCAAATTGCACTTAGCTGCTTTTAATTCGCAGAATTGTATTTTTTTGGTCAGTTTTTGGCCATTTTGAGATTATAATCAAACCCACACAATTTGATGATTCAGACACTCGACAACAACACAATGTGCCACTGGAACACTAAAAAACAGGCCTATGTAAACAATTAAAATCAGAAATAGTTTATGACTAATGATCCCATTAATCAATGTTATTTCACTAAGTTAATATAATGTAAGATTAAAAAAGATGTGCTTTGCTTTCAAAAACAGTGACTCAGCTTTTCATCATTACTGTACCTGCAGTAACATAAAGTTGTTGTATTAAAATGCAATACTTTATTGCATGTTCTGTCTTTCTTTCTCTTCCAGGTTTATTCAAAAATAATAATGGTGGCTGATTATTATTCACTATTTTAATTCTTGAACATGAACATATAACAGTTGAACTTATTGTGAGAATTATGTCGCCTGCTCATGTACATTAAATCCACACATATATTTAATTTTACATTACGTAGATTACTGTAGTGGCTTGGATGAATCATCTCTTATCAAATCATCGCACCGCCAAGCTACATGAATTTCTGCAGCCACACTTAACAGATTCTATAAACTTTACTTACTTACATAATAAACCTAATTTTGCTGATCTTTACCTTACGTAATAACTTCTTTTCTATTGTTTTTTTTTTTAAAGAGTTGTAGTCTTAACCCATCAATATCCCTGTTTTCGAGTTGGAATGGGTGAAGCCCAGCATCCCTATTATGGCTATTAATTCACCTGTGAGAGGCACTTACCTGGAATGTGTCATTGGTGACAATCTCCACCTCTGCCTTCACCCAGAGATCACCTAGAGATCCACCTCTTTCCCACACTGGATAGATATATTTATCTGCAACCATCACCGTCAAACCCCCCGACCTTGGCCCAAACTGGTGAGTGTACATCACCATCTACAACAGGCAGGTACAGCAAACTTGTGAAATTAGGTTTTAAACTGTGCTTAAAATGTTTTTATTTGGTCATAAATTCATATTATTATTAACAATGTTGATTTAAAGATGAGGGATGAAAAAACGCTTTTCTCTCCAGCAATTTATCTGATTGTTAATTCATTTTGTGAATAATGTTTTTCACATTTTTACCTTTTCAAAGCATTTGAGTATTTCAGATTACTCTGAAACAGTAAAAGTAAAAGCCTCTGAAGAACGAGGGCGTCAGTTTGGGACTCACCTTGCAAGGATGTGAACTGTTGGTGGCTTCAAGAGGGCGACTTTGGAAGGAGGCCCAGTCCCTTTTGAGACCCTCATCAGGGACCGTAACATAGAGAAAGTAACCTGAAATACAAACAATGATATATATATATATATATGTAATTTTTTAAAATTTGCCTTTTATTTCTAATACAAAAGCACTTCAAATACTTCCAGTAGCAGTAAGGAGTAATAGCATAGCTTCAGTAGTGAAAATACACAAGTGTGCTCTGATTTGTCTGAATATCATACCTGATGCTGAGTTTTTAGAGTGATCTCTGCCTGGTCCTTTCAGAGGATCCATGTTGGTGATCTGTGTCTGATTTGTCCTTACCCATTTCAATGATGAAATTGACCTCAGGTCCCAAATGCACAGGTCTTCCTCAAAGTCACAGGACTGATATACAGCTGGGGATGCAGCAAACAAAGACGGAACAAATAGTCATCACCATAAAGCGTACTGTCCAGAAAAGATGGACATAGTCATCATAGCAACTTTTGTTTTTAAGCCTCAAACCTGGTTTATAAATATTATTTATATATATATATATACCAGCCTTTGCCCCATACTGTACCTGTGTTGCCTCTCGATCACAAGCAATCTCCTTCAGGTAAACTCTGTTTTACAAAGTACTGAGTACAAAATCAGCATTTTTGTTTCCGGAAAACATGGCAGCCATTTCAGCCGCAGAATTTTGTTGGAGTAATTTTGCTTAAAATATTAACAGGAAGATAGTTTGGTCCTCACCAATAAAAAGTTCCTTTTGACAAAGATATTTGATTTAAGATGATTCATTCTGATTTAAGCATTTCTTACAAAAGCTAAAAGATTATATTAATATGAGGTGCTTTTTCTGTGGACTGCTTATGAAAGTTGCTCTGAGCTATTCTGGGTTTGCCATTTAACTGTATATAAGAATTGTGAAAAGATGATGTCATTTTTATTGTTATTGTTTTTATTTTATGGTTTTATTGTTATTGTTGTTGCTCTTTATCAAGTTGCATGTTCAAAAATATAAATTTACTGAAAGCGTTACAACAGTTTACAACTATTGAATTTATCTAATCTTTAAAAGTTTTTAAGTTAACCTCTCATCTCATCCTTTTGTGTTTTTTATTTAACACTCTTTTTATCCTTTTCTATACCCATACCCTTCCCGTTCATCTATTTTGTATTATAATTGCAGCCATACTTTATAAAAATAAGCATCATGTTTTAATTACTAAGTCATGAAGCTATTAATTGAGATCATAAAGTCATCAGGAAAGTATTTACTGAGGTAACTGCACAAAATACCCAAGAGCCAGTTTTCCACAGACTTCTATATAACTCATCTTCTTTTTGCAACCCACGGGACTCACGATTATTTTAAATAGTACTGACATTGGATTTGGATTTGTTGTTCCTTGTCAGGGTCATTAACACCAAGTTTCATTATTCCTGTCAATAAAAGTCAGTCTTTCTTCCAATCTGAACTAAACCTGCCATACCCTGTTGGAGACCGAGTTTGGAGTTTTAGCTAGAAAACAATAAACAAAGAAGTACCATAGAAAAAACAAATGCATCATAGCAATATTTTCACACATGTTTGAAATTATAATTGTAATTAAATTTTCATTTTTATTAACTGCACAGGCCTATTACTCTCTATGTCACTTCTGCTAAAGGGCTCAAAGGACCCTGTGCACAGGTTTCCCATTCAAGAGCGAAGAGCACTGTGTCATTCACTGACAATATGATGATGAAATCTTTTGGTTAGGTCAGCTGACAATTAGCACTACAAAAGTGGTTTTAGCACATAGATCAAAATACATCTTGTTGGTGCTACAGTCTTAATGAAACACATTTTTACACACCGGTGTGTCAACTGGGACTATATCTTTGTCTGAATGTACTTCTGGTGATATTTGCAGACATTTTTTCAATTTGACTGAACCTCTTGTCAACAATAAGTCTGTTTTTCCCTACCAATTTTGTCATTTTGTATTGTGACTAAAATATTCCTGCATATTTATTATGGGATTCAGGTGAAATTAGATTTCTCACTGCAGTTGAGCTCATCAGATCCATCACCACAGTCATCGCTGCCATCACAGAGAAGGCGCTCCTCCACACAGGCCTCGTTGTTACACTTCACCATCCCTGCTGAACAGTTTCCCCCGGGGACTGATGCTGTTGATCAAAAGAAAATTTTAAAAAAAATTATCACTTGTAAATCAGTTTACTGGAATTAATTGATTGTAAAACACTCTGCAATGACTTGAAAAAAGGCAGGGACTTATATTTTGAGGGACTTACAGGGAAGAGCACAGTCTAGAAACTCCAGCTGGTCTATGGCCACATCTCCTCTTTGCCCCATTGAGCGCTGTGAGTGAAGACGGATTTTAAATGTTGAGGGAATACGGCCCAGAAAGATAAGAGCTTCCCTCCAGGCACGAACACTGGAGGCCTCAGGACGCCAAACGACAGCCTCTTCCCCACCTGGGTAGAGGACAGATGCCCACAAGGGTGTAGCGCCCAGACCGGTGTGACCTACAGTAAAAAGTAAACATAAAAAGTATTCATTAGCATAACAGCTGCAAGGGAAATACATTTTATCTTTAAAGATCGTTACTATCAATTACACATTTTTATAACTAGGGTTTGTTATGAGGAAAAACAGGACTAGAAGAGAGAGAGAGAGAGAAAAGAACCTGCTTATTTAAATATACGACCTGCAGTTATTTACAGTCATTACCCGAGTCCCACAGGAAGTATCTGAGACGAAGGCGACACGTTGTTGAAGACTGATTAATCTCTGGAGAGATTAAAACTGCAGTATGGAGCAAGTCTTCCGTCACTGCACTGACTCCCATGAACCAACCTATGTAAAAAGAAATATTAAATAGAACATTTTAAGTTATTACCATTCCAGTTTAGTGCAGGACAACTTTATATTTTAAGCCTGACTTTCCAAAATACTTGCAATAATGCACCTTTGACTATAAACATGAGAATAAAAAGACTACGATACCTGTGGCTGTGCCGGTGGTGTAATCGGTGGACGGTCCACTGTCGGGCACTGTTTCCCCTCTCTGATGTCTTTCCCATTTGTATTGTGCACTAGGCGATGTGTTGGCCCATCCACACATTCCTTCATCCTCAAAGTCACACACAAACCCTTTTCCATTGTAGCCTTGCACAGGGGTGACAGAACATTTGATTGTTATAATAATGTGGATTGTAGGAGAGGTCTAACTGCTTATCCTTTGGAGTAAAAGTTTCCTGCTGTGTAGGTATATAATCTAGAAAGTGTGACCAAACCTTGAAAAACAGCTAATTTTTCCTGTAGCAAGCTGATGCTACAGATGCAAAGTCAGGGTCTTTTCATTTTTATCTTAAATATGATCATTGTTTTATTTGAAAATACGTGACCAGCATCTCAAAATTAGTTAAAATTCCCCTTTCAGAATGTCAATAAAATGCAGGAATTAATTTATTCTGTGTAAGGTAACAGAGTAGCTTGATGAGACTATAGTGAGCATGTAACATGCAAACATGGATGTAGTCTAGTCAAATCTACGGGTGATGCTAATCATATTCAGCATATTCAGCAATGAAGTCATTTTCCCCTTTTTTGAGACAAATCTGGTCCCATTATAGATGGGATGAAATTACATTTTTTAAAACTTACCACAGCCTTGCTCATCACTCCAGTCCGGACAGTCTTGCACAAAGTTACATTTCCCCCCAGGAGCTTGACACGACTGAGCTGAAGAGCCAACAGCTGGATAATAATATAAAACACAAAATTCCAATTTTTTTCTTTTGTCCTGAGAAATTCCACCTGCTGATCAAGGCTGTATGAGATGGTCAAAAATCAGACCAAAGATCACTGTGGACTGCAATAAGTAACTTTAGCCTGAAGTCTTTATTAAGAAGTTCTTTCCTATTGAAAGACAGCAGATTATTAGTAGAAGCCTTAACCTGTCAGAGCTGATGTAAATATGCGAATATCTTCCACCCAAAGATTGAAAATACTCAAATATTTTCTATCTTTGCTTCTGGGTGTATGACTCAGGCCCAAACTCTCATTATTCATGACTCATTACTGTCAAAGGTTTACAACCCACCTAATGCCAACAGGCTCAAAGGCCACAGAGAAGTAATCAGGGTGACACCATCCACTGAAGGCATCGGTCCAACCAAAGATCTCTGACTAAGACTCAAGACTATGCTTCAGTGGCCTAATAGCCAGAAAATAGATGGGACACCAGACATTTGATTTTTGAGTCTGAATATGCCCAGAAGACATCACATCATCATTTTGTTAGAAAATAAATCACACATGAAAGCTCAAATTTTTAGTAAAAAGTTATTACCTGACATCAGAAATTATCAGAAATATTGAAGTTTTCTCTGAACTGTTAGAGTTGTGAAATTTCTTTATCTGTACATTTGTGATATTAAATATTAAGGTTAATTATATGTTCTGTCTTAACATATACCATTCTGTGGCTCTTTAATTATCAGATGGAAAACAAATGCCAGGTTGCTTAAATTCCCAAAGATAATAAGGACCTCCATAGCAGCAAAAGCTATGCATCTGAGACTGAGATGAAAGAGAAAATTCTTCAGCTGCTTAACAATTTCTGGCTTCTTTATCAAATACTAATTTTTATATTTATAAGAGTGAACAGTTTTTTAGATTTTTAGCTAATTACTGCCTGTGGCTTGATTAGAAAATCCCAAATCAACTGACTTCTCAACACATTATTTCTCTCTATGTGTAGCAGGGTTGCACAAGCTCAGTTTAGAATGGTTAGCATCATTATTGCTGCACATAATTAAAATCTAACTGAATGTTTTTTTACCCCACTGCAAAGCCCACAGCAGAATGAGCGCTGAGTTCCTCAAATGAAACATCTTCTTTTTGCCCCCTCTTGCACCGCATCAGTCTGAAGGTTTGCCGACAACCTGCAGAGACTTTATTGTTGACTCTGACCTCTTTTCTGTGCCTGAGAGATAACAGCTGGACTTTAAAATCACCCAGCATGCAACAGCAGCCAACAATTGTAAAACAATTTCCTACAAACGATGGCGGAAATCCGGACATTGCTCATTTACTTGGCGGATACAGAAATGCAGAGCAAGTCAGATGTAAAGTCCAGTTTAGTCTTACTAAAGTAATCTTACTTCAACATATCAGAGGAGTCAGAAATGCTTCATTTAGGCTACTGTTGAAGGTCCGGGGGTTGAACTGATCTACATTCATGTGAAATTAAGTTTTCATAGTTTTCATTCTGTGCAGTCTTATGGAGAACTATTTAAATAAGGTTGAAATCTGGACTTTGACTGGGCCATTGCAACCTTTTTTTTTGTTTCAGCCATTCTGTTGTAGATTTTCTGCTGTGATGGGATCACTGTCCTGTTGCATGACCCAGTCTCAGATAAGCTTTAGCTGCTGGACAGATGGCTTCACAGTTGACTCTATAATCCATTGGTATACAAAGGAGTTCATGGTTGACTCAGTGACCGGAAAGGTGGCCAGATCCTGTGGCTCTGAAACAAGCCCAAATCATCACCCCTCCACCACCGTGTGTGGCAGTTGGTATGAGGTATTATCCATTTGCCATGTTTGGTTTTCTACAAATGTGGCGCCACGCATTATGACCAAACATCTCTACTTTGGCTGAGTAAGTTCCCGAAGACTTGTGGTTCGTTTTTCGTTTACACGCAATTTTGCAAAAATAAGATTTGCTGCCACATTCTTTTAAGAGAACAAAACACGCAGGGTAATCCCTCCAAAGAAACCATACATGTTCTTTTCACAGTTTAACATTTAACATGTTAACTGAGGTCTGTAGGGTCTAAGGTGTAGCTGTTGGGTTTGTTTTATAATTTCCCTGAGCATTGCACAGTCTGACCTTGGGTCGAATTTACTGAGGTGTCCACTCTTGGGAAGAACGTGGTACTGTGTTAACACCCGAAAGATTCAGACCGGGAAAATGCCAAATCTTCTGCTTTTGTAGAGATGCTCACACTTGGTGATGATCAATTAATCAATTGCATCAGATTAGGAGCACCTGGCTGCTACTTACCACAGAAGCAGTAAGGGTGTACTTAGTTCTTCACAGAGTTGCATAGAGTCCTGTGAAAAATTTCTTTTTCCTTTTCTTTTTTTTACACGACTGTCTATGTTTTAAATAGAATATTTTTTATCAATTTTTATCCCCGGCTGTCTTTACTGATTATTGATGTGTATTTTCTAACATGTGTTATACCTTGTGAATTGTGTTTCAGGCACTTTTTGAACATTTGTAGAGAAAAAAAGGTCTTCTCGGGTTTCTGTCCTGGCATAAATATGCTGTATAGAAAAGTTATATATAGTTTCCAAATCTGAAAAGGGAAGCCAATGTAGAACAGCATAAACCAGTATTGTTTGTTATGAGCAGCATGGGGCAACTTCTCTTGTTGCAAAAAAGAAGTCTAAGTGTGTGAAAAGGCCGTTCAATTCACCTGCTTTATGACCGCAGTAAACACATTCCTGATAAGTTTATAGCCTCACTCACTAGTTTAAGTCTTATAGAGTGTTCATTTTGTGAACAGTTTTTTTTCCATAAAGCCATAAAATATAACACGCTTAATAAAAAAAATAAAACTCCTCGATTCCGTTGTGTCATGGATTTAGAGAAATTGCCACTTTGATTGAGAACTGCCAACTGCCTCACCTCTTAACTGAGTCACTGAGCTGGACATCTCCACTGTGTTTGTGGTGTTGGCCCCTTGTAAAGCATTTTAATAGAATAATCTGACAGATAATGTGTCTTTCTGTGTGGTACAACTTGCCCAAGAAGTTTGTTCTTCAGTTTTGTTGAGTATTCTAGTATTTTATTAGTCTCTAAAAGCACTACTTGGGAGATATGTATCTGATAATTACAAAGCCAACAGATGGCAATAGCCTTGGTTGCAAACACTTCCAGGCTTATGGAAGTCTATGGGAAAACTGGTTTCTGATTCGACCTCAGTGAATATGTTCCAGATAAACTTATGATCTCAGTCATTTAGTTTAGGTCATATTGCTTAAAAAAAAAAAAAAAAAAAACCAAGTCTTTTTCTTTTTAAATCTGTCAAAACTCGGGAGAAATATCCGTGCTACCCACACTGGGTAAATATCAGCTGATATATCCGAATATTGGATTTTTAAATCCCAGTATCAGTCTTAAAAATCCTATATTGACCAGGCTCTCGGAATCATTTCAAAATACTTCAGCACACTGGTAGTAATCAGGATCATCAAGTTCATTTGCTTTTATCTACCAACAGTTAAACTGTGCCCATTTTAATCAGTAGTTTACAGTATGCTGCAATCTGGAACACAGCTGCTGTAAAAAGTAAGATAAGCAAAGAGATAGGATGTTGTCATTTTTCTTCTCTGCAGGAAAGGGGCATATAATATAAGTGGATATTTCACAATAAAACCTCACAACAAAACTTGTAAGGGTTGCTTTGCAACTTTAATTTCCAAAGAAATTTATGAGGGCTCATGACTCTAAAACGAGTCAGTGAAAGAGAGGGCGGTAATCTGCAAAGCCAACGCTGCCAGTCATTTATTTAAAATGTTTCCACATGACAAATTACATTCATTAAATTATTAGTTACACTATGAAAAGCTGTTATGTTTTACACGAGGAAAGAATGTGAAAAAAAATGAGAGCTGTTGTATTAATAAAAAGAAAAATCCTAGTATGCTTTTTAGCCGGTGACTTTGAGCCAGTTTTATTCTGTTTATGCAGTTTGAAATTGACTCTGTAGTTCTTAACGTGTTCAGCCTGATAATGGAGGGTTACAAAAAAATACATCAGTCCAGAGTTACAGGGAATCGAGTAGAAGCTGTTTATAGTTCATTTCAGTAGCCTTCATTATCCCAGGTCACCTCATAGTCTGGATACCGAACCTTGAGTTTCTCAGTAGTCACTGCATGGTTTGCTCTTCCGAATCCCTGTGATGAAAAAAGACACATCAGTGTTTCATCAGAAGGATGAAATAACATTTGATTGAAAAAAAAAATATATATCATATTATTCACACTTTCTCAGTATTTACAGATCAGGATCCACTCACCATGGAGTATCCGTAGACATGGATCTTCTTGGCCTGGGGGTCATGTTTGATTCTCCCTCCTCCGATACACTCACAGTCCAAGTGCCCGGCCCTTTCCAGCTCCTCTGCCACCTTCTCATAGATGTCAGCTGAGAGAAAGATGTATACAACTCATGAACAAAATACTTTTGGAATATTTTCTACATCAAAATACGAATTATTGCCTTAGAAAATACAGCTTGGTGACTTGGAGTTTTATTTATGATTTCAAATGTCTGGTTGGTATGTGGATGTGTCCATATAGTGTTCATTGGTTTTCATATGAGGTTGGTCAGCTGTTAAATAAAATTGCATGTACTGTGCTTTCACTGTTGTCCAGCAGAGAGCAGCACAGGCCAGCTATTACTAAATGCAAAGCCATTGCTATTGCATTCATAAAGAAACATACAGCTTTCAAATTTAATGTCTGTGGTTATTTTTAAGGCTCACTGTTATTATAGGGTGTTTATAATATTTTGTGATGCTATATACTATGTACTAATGCTACATACTACTATATATGAATAAGGACCAACGGATTACATAAACATCCCTACATATAGGGTAACAAAATCCAAAACCAAAATGAGGCGGTCGGTCACTGAGTGCACAGACATGTAAAACATACATGAGATGCAAAACGGTGTCTTTGCATGCCCTATAGATCTCAGGAGGAAAACAAGCTCATCATGCAGCTCACAGGAAGGAGAGAAGGTCAAGACTGAGAAAAAGTGAAAAGCTGCGGAGGCTGAGGAGAAAGCGCAGGCATGGTGATGCCTTAATGTATGGTGGGCGCAGTGCTATCAACAAGAGGCTGGAGTGGGGGTGATAATTCCTCCTCCGCAATATAAAAGAGACAAAGTGGAGGAAGGGTGGAGGTTAGGCAGCGGATCTGGGGCAGATCCATACATAAAGTCTACAGATCTTTAGACTGGTTGGGGAAATGTGGACTCCCTAGGCTGCACTTTATCTCTGGTATGAGGAATATTTGAGCATATTGTGACCGTGTGCTTGAGCCACACAGAAATCCTTTGTTCACTTCTTAGTAATGTTTGCTTAATGTACTTACTAATAACTGGGTAACAGGAACAGACAAAGTCTATACATTTTACTTTGTCCATTTAATATTTATATTATGAATTTCACTGAATAGAAAGAAACCCATATAAATAATACAGATTCATATTAGAAAATACAAATTTATAGTAGTAGATAAAATATTACCCGGTAAAAAAGAAGTAAATAATTTGTTAAAGAAAAAAGAGTACATGTTGAGTTTAAAATATCTTTCCAGTTTAACATAGTGTACTTCCAGTGCCAGTTAAGTGCCAAATGAAGCATCGGTCAAGGTTCTGGTTAAAAATGGTGCTGTGGGCCAACAGGCTGACGTTAGAAACTGTGCTACGGTTGACAACTCTCTCTCACTGCCTCCTAACTCTCACTGTTAGGAGGCAGTGAGAGAGAAGGAAAATTAGGAGTGTGGAGGAGACAGCAGGACTTTAAATGTAGAAACTATGCCTGGTAAACAGAGAGAATTTTGTGGTATGAATGGGAAAAAATTAGTAGATATATTGCGTGTGCAGAAAACCAACTGGAAGGGAAGCAAGGCCAGAAGCATTGGAGGTGGATCCAAATAGTTCTACTGTGGTGTAGACAGGAAGTAAAATAGAGTAGAGGTAATCTTGATGGAAGAGTATGTGAAGAGTGTTGTGGAGATGAAGAGTGTCAGACAGGATTATGAGTTTGAAGCTGGAAATTGAAGGCGTGATTCTGAAGGAGGGGGGAGTGGATATTAAAGTAGACTTCAGTGGACATGCAGGTGAAAGGAACAGAGATGATAAGGTGTTAAGGAGAGAAATGTAGAAAGACAGATGGTGGTGGATATGCAAAAAGGATGGGAATGGCTGTGGTGGACTTTAAGAAGAGGGTGGAACACAGGGTGATGTATAAGAATGAGTGAAGTAGGGAAAAAAATGAAAAGAAAAAATAAATAGGGGAGGCCTAGCTGGAAGTGGCAGAATTGAAGATGTCCTTGGATTTTGTATTTGGCGTGATCAGGATGGGACAGGGATAGAAATTAACACATTGGATATAGTCAATATACTGTTCAAAGGATGCTTAACATGGAGCTGTCAAGCAGCAGGAAGAGGAAGACCACTGAGAAGGCTTGTGGATGTAGTGAAGGAGGACACACAGAGGGTTGGTGGGACAGAGGAGGATGTGAGGGATAGGGTGAGATGAAAGGAGATTGGCTGTTGCAACCCCTAAACGTACATTTGGTGGCTCTTTACCCATTTACCTTACACCTATAGTTCTGGTCCAGGAGGAGGCCCAGGGGCAGACCCAGGACACGCTGGAGAGATTATATCTCTCGGCTGGCCTGGGAACGCCTCGGTGTTCCCCCGGACAAGCTGGAGGAGGTGACTGGGGAGAGGGAGGTCTGGGCTTCTCTGCTTAGGCTGCTGCCCCCGCGACCCAGCCCCAGATAAGCGGAAGAAGATGGATGGATGGATATAGTTCTGGTATATGGTTCAGGTTTTTTTTTTTTTTTTTTCCTTTTTAAAATATTCCACC
>VVHJ01065004.1:0-10268 GCA_015107715.1 Tylochromis polylepis
CTTATCTTATCTTCTAATTTTAAAATTGCAGTAATTGGTGGTGGTCAGAGGGCCCGGTGGCGCCAGTGTCCGGCAGCCTCACCTCTGTCAGTGCGCCCCAGGGTGGCTGTGGCTACAATGTAGCTTGCCATGAATGGGTGGATGACTGAATGTGTAAAGCGCTTTGGGGTCCTTAAGGACTAAGTAAAGCGCTATACAAAATACAGGCCATTTACCATTTTAATTGATTACTTGGCAATTTCCTCCCAGTTTGTTCTTTTATACTGTGATTCTGGAAAACACTTTCTAATGTTAGTTTTGATAAGTGCTATATAAACTTTACATACAGAATATATATATGTATTATGCATTTTTCTTTCATTTTTCTCCTCTTCTTTGCTTCTTTTATGTAGTAATAATAATTATTATAATGATAGTGAAATCATTTCTGGGTTTTGATCATAATATAAATTATAATATAAATATATAAATTTCGTATTTCTGAGTTCTAACTGCACTTCTTCTTCTTATTCATATAATTATTATGAATAATGATAATACCTGACATCACATTTACATGAGGCTTGTCATTATCATGTGTTGATACAATAGATAATCATGAGCAAAGTAAGGGGGCGTTACTGACATGATACTATACTGCCCCTCAGTGGCCAAAACATGGCACTACTTCACTGGCCAAGGCAGCATTTTGCATCTTGCATAATTACAAGCCTTTTTATGTAAGAGTGTTGTGACGCATTTCTTTTTTGTGATAATAAAGAGTATAAAATTTCCTATTCCACTACGACAGCTGCTAATGATTACTACCATTAATATTATTATTAACAATATTCAGATGTACACGTTTACTTTTATGAAACCTTTCAGGAAACAAAGCAATTGGAACAGCTTTCTGAAATATAGGGGGTTAATTATGTAAAAAGAAAATGCAGTGTAATGAATATAAAGTGACGAATAAACACTGGTTTTCACAGGTTCACTGGTTTTTGTCTGTAGGTTGGTAAAATTTAAGAGCAAATTCAGAAAATGAGAATTCATATTATGTTAACTACACGCTGCACTTCATATCACACTAGATCACACACACACATGAACACACACTGGCGATGAAGCGAGTGCCACCCGATCATGCCGGACTTCATGTGCACATCCGGGTTCTTTTAGCATATACAAGCCAGCGCACTCTTGCCTTTGATCAGGACTTTTTTAAAATTGTTAAAGCTCCACATTTTCACC
This sequence comes from Tylochromis polylepis, assembly GCA_015107715.1. NCBI lineage: Eukaryota > Metazoa > Chordata > Actinopteri > Cichliformes > Cichlidae > Tylochromis > Tylochromis polylepis. The sequence continues at coordinate 1,237 of VVHJ01065004.1, forward strand.
CCAGTAAGTCTTTAAAGTCTGTGCGTGTGACCTCTAACACTCACGTTTGTATTTTTTATTTTTTTTATTTTTTCATTAATCTGTTATAAAACATGAAGTAAATAATACAAACACTCGAGTATGGTTAACATTCCTGAGTCTGCTTTACCCTTAAGATTATTAGCCGAACTTGATTAACCCGCTGACGTGCTAAGTCCGTTCAGTCCACCATAAGAGGTCATAATTCACCAATAACACCAAGCGGGTAAATTGACTGTGCATGCTGGCATGCAGAAAGCACGCTGGAAAAACGTGACCACGCCGTGAAACGCACGAAGCGATTCGGACCTATCAGAAAGCTAGGAACTACTCACGTTGGCAGCGGGCGGGGTCTCGGCTGTAGGTGCGGTGAGGAGGTTGAGCAGCTATTCGTGGACGTTGTAAAGGAAAATCTTTTGAGGTCGCGGCTCGAAATATCAGCTCAACAGTGAGGCAGACGGGTTATACGGAATCGAGAAGCGGTTATAACAGCTAAGTATTGGTCTAGCTAACAGTAGGACGACGAATTTCACAATATTTCTGTCAAAAATTTTATTTTACATAACCAGCTTCTCTGGTATTCGCGGCGCGGCACAGCCGGTCTTGCCACGGTGTCTTGTGGGCTTAGATCACAGGCCAGTTAAGTACTGTTATTGCGTTTGACTTAATTAATGTCTGTAGAAAGCAGGCGCGCCCAGGAGTGTTAGCATATATTTATACATTAATTTTTTTCATCATTCAGAAAAACAAGTTATACAACGAGCCGGCCTACTGCTCTGCAGCACACCGGGTCCTAAAGCCCGCCCGTTAGTTGTCACATTGCCGGAGCGCGCGCGTTGTCTCGAGCCCAAATGGTTCAGCAGCCAGCGGTTTCTACATTTTTCGACACTATGGAAAAAGCTCTGTTAGAGCAAGGATAATTTAAAAAGTTGGACTGCGTTATTGAACCCCAAAAGGATTTTTTTTCCAAACACATTTTTATTCAAGGTGGTATTTTTTTCTCCTTAAAGGAAACTGTGAGTGAGTAGTTGGGATAAAAGTCGAGTGAGCACCGAAAGACTGTTGACCTCTTTCAAAAAAGGAAGAAAAGGACTCGTCCAGTTGAGTAATGGTCATTAATACGATCCACTGGTTCAGGAAGGGCTTGCGGCTCCACGACAACCCGTCGCTCAAGGAATCTCTGCTGGGAGCGGATACGGTCCGCTGCGTCTACATCCTCGACCCCTGGTTTGCGGGCTCTTCCAACGTTGGCATCAACAGGTGGAGGTGAGGGGAGCGCGCCTTTAATCACGTGCTAACTCACATGCAGCACAACAGGATGCATTAACAACAGCATAAGATAAAACGGTAGCAAACAGTACATTTGTATCCATTTTTATAACATATAAACTACCCATCGTGGTTGTTTTCTTTGTGAGGGTTTCATAACTCTTTCTGGCTGTTGTGTTTCCTAATGCCTGCTCTGTGTCTTTGTGACTGTTTTATGTCTCTTTGCGGCTGTTTTGTGAGTGTTTGTAGGTTGTTTTTTTTTTGTTAAATAATGTTGCCTATTTGTTTTATATTTGGTGTATAGAATATTATCTCAGTAGGTATTCCAGTGACTTAATAGTTACATATTAGTAATAACCAGAGGTGTGGACTCGAGTCACATGACTTGGACTCGAGTCATTAATTTTATGACTTTAGACTTGACTTGAAAAATTGTTCCCAGACTTGTGACTTGACTTGGACTTGAACCTGGTTACTTGAAAAGACTTGATATTTTACCCCAAATCTAAAATTTAACACAAATATTATATTTAAAAAAGTGAGCACCATTAATTCAGTTCATTCATTCCTTCTTACCACACTCTGTATGTGTGTGTGCGAGCTGCAGCACAGCCAATCAAATTAACCAGGTTTTTTTTTTAAATCTAAAAAAAAATCTGCTCAAGTCAAAAAATTTTCATTGAATGTTTATTCTGTGAATTTATAGTTTAGAGAAAGACTATTCTTGCAGCCAAGTTTAATTGAGCTGTATATTATAGAGGTGCAATTTCAAAATTTGTGTATATTTTGTAAGTTCACTTGTTTCATCAGGTGTTGAGATAAACGCAGATTTAAAAAAGAACACATGATCTATTATTTACATTTAACATATAATTGCAACTTTTTTTCTTTTTTTTAAAGACTCGAAAAGACTTGAAATTCAAAGTTTTGGACTTGGGACTTGACTTGAGAGTTGTCCGTCTTGACTTGAGAGTTGACTCTGACTTGAGGATAAAGACTTGAGACTTACTTGAGACTTGCAAAACAATGACTTGGTCCCACCTCTGGTAATAACATAGCAACAGGATATGCAGTACTGTGCAAAAAGTCTTATATTTAGCTTCTGAGGAGCTAGATTATTTGTAATTTCTTTTAAAGTGGTCTTGTGAAATATTCTCCATTCTGCTTGCTGAAGCTCTTTCAAAGTTTTTCTTCAGACATTGGCTGCTTTTTCACCCATATTGAGTCCAGTCTTTGTACCTGACCAGGTCCCTAACTAAAGGCATGAACAAGTGTTGTGTCTACAAGTCACAGACAACTTGGCAACAAACCAGTTTTAAATTGTATTGTTTGTCATTTTGTTACTAGCAGCCTGTCACAAAAACACATAATTTGGTTTCATTTCTTTATTTGAATATTTAAAAAATGCTAAAAAATATAGTAAGATAACAGTTTGACAGGCATAAAACACTATTCTTGCACCAACAAGGTGATTCCCAAAGAGGTATTAGCTGAAAATGTGGGGTATCTCGACATGGTGTGCATTTTGTCCTTAAAAAAAATTGAGGAACCGGGACAAGTTGAGGACAAAAGAAGTTGTTTCAGGCCTAAAAAAACCCCCAACTTATCTACAGCAGATAAACCGTATCTGAAAGTCATGTTCTTAAGGAACAGGAAAAAATCCAGCAAAGACATGACACATTTGATCCATCTACTGTTAACTGATACATCCATATGTAAAACATGTTTGAGGTTCTCATGTGGTTTGGGCTGTGTTTCAGACAGTGGTGTTGGAGATCTTGTCAAAACTGATGGAATTATGAACCCAGAAAATACCATCAAAATCATTTTGGGGGAACTGTTAAACCCCAGTTATTCAGAGTAACAGGACTAAGACTTTATGCCAAAATCACAAAGTATGTAAGGAATAGCTTGGCAAAGCATTGCCCAACTGGTTTTCTCTTGCATTTGAGGTCAAAGCAGTTACATTGTTTGAGATGTTGATTGCCAAGTTTTGTTTGTTTTTGCGAACAAAGAAAGCCTGGGTGTTTTCTAAATGAACCAAACAAAAAGAGGCCATGGAGCTGCTGCACTATCACCTGAATTTTGACCTACATATACGGGGTATAGCAAAGTACAGCAAATTATGAAATAAACTTTATATAAGGTCACTAATATATATTTGCACTCGTTTACTTCCTCAGATGTATTGTTCACTAAACTGTAATCTTCACTAAGTAATCACCATGAAACAAAACATCAAAACCAGGGGAAACGTTAATTATATCAGTTAGATCAGGCATAATGAATACTGACTACACACATAAATTATAACATTACGTTGTCCTTCAAACGGTGACTAAGATCTCAGATTGGTAAACAGTATTTTCACCTCCCTACTAAACTCTAATTATTCTTAAATGACCTTTCAGCTGATGATATAATGTTAAACCGTTGTTTATAAAGTGGTTTATTGCACATCAGCAGATCTCAAACACTTTCATATCGAGTTTCTTTGACTCATTACAGCACAAACCACAAATACTAACTGGTGGTCTGTGTTACACGGTTGTAGCAGTGTAAATTACATTCAGATCAGTAAATATTTCCTCTGTAAAGATGAGACACATGAATGTACGGATCTCAGACAGAGCTACAAATACTGAATTGCTCTGAGTCGTTTCCACACGTGCACTGCATCTATGAACTTTGGTAGGACGCAAGTATATGACCTAGTTGGTTTATTTGATATTTACCCAACCAGCTCCTTAATACAGGATCAGTGTGATGTCAGGTTATGATGATGTGGGAATGAAGCATTGGATGTGAAGAGAGAGGGAATTCAGCTTATGCAAAGACTCTGGAGATGTGTTTGTGTGTATACCTCCAAAGTGCTGAAGTTGTTTGTAGGTTAAATATCTACTGGTTGAAAAGTTGTCTTGAACAGGAAGGCGGTGACAGCAGAGTTCACCACAAAGAGGAAGAATTGAGAAAATAAAAAACATCAAAGGTTAAAACATTGTTTTAACTTCACACATGTGAAACACAAACAATGGCTGCCTCACAGAGTTTTCACTCTTTTTAACACTTCACTACAGTGAAGTTCTTTGTATATGATAGCTTCTGTTCCCCCACATTGCTCCCTGTTTCACATTTTGACACTCACCTCCCCAAATCATAGACGTGGGCCTGCAAAGCTCTGTATAGAAACTGCAAGCTACTAAAATACTCTCAATAATCTGGTACATTTACTTCTAGCAAGTGAGGGTCATGTATCCTCCCTCCTGGATCGTCTGTCCAGGCAGCTCTATTGCCTAAATGACACTGAATATTATACTATATACTATATACTTAAGCTTCTTCATATTCTTCATATTCTCTTGAGGTTTGCCATTTTTAGTCTGAATTGTTAGGACTAAACTTTAGATGTTGAAAATGCACTTTAGATGGCTGTTTTATTTTTGCATGTTTCTCGGCTTTTCTTAAAATGACATAAAGCTATATAGTAGCTTATTTTGACCCTACAGTCCCACATTTCTAAAGAGGTCAAATTTTATGTAACTGACATTTCCTGACCTCCAGACTGTCAGCATGTGTCTCTGATTGTTTGACAACCAAGATAGCAGGCTGCTTGTGTCTAGTGACACAAATAAGTATATAAGGCTTTACAGGGTCATGTGTTGGAGATAAGTGCGTGGACCGTTGAGTTTAACAGTCTGATACCCGCTGGCTGACAGTTTTGTGGAAAATTCCCCAGTAAAAACAAACAGTTGTTATCCTTTTTACTTATTTCTTCAGTAGAACTCAGTTTCCTGCTTCTGTGTAAAAACGGCAGCATCTCACTTTGCAGTTTTAATGGTCTACAGGCTGGTGCTGGATGAATGAAAGTACCCCTGAGGTTTACAGTACAGTAGGTGTCTCTCTTTGTGTTTTATGTTTCTGTTCCCGCCGTGAGCTTTGGTTTGCGTTGCAGTCCCATACTGTCTCTCGAAGAGAAGGGGAGCATAAAAGTCGGGCCAGTTATGAGCATCCATGTTGTTATGCTTTCACAGTTATGTAAGAGCAGCCTGGGCTGACGCAGAGCCCACGCAGATCACTCAGCATGCCCTGATTCATTCCTTTTATTTAATTTTTTATGTACAAATCAGACATGTGCATGGTGTAAGACCCTTAAAACGAGGGGGGAAAGTCCTGAGATGACCGAAATCTCTTTATTTGTAGTCCAAAGACTCGCTTGGTGAAATAGAGCTTGGGTAAAATATATTAAATTATTCTCCCAGTACAAATAAAGCATAAAGGAAAGGTCTAGTTCAGATTTGTTGAACCATGTTTCCAAAAGGTTAAGGACTTATTTGAATGCTGAATTCAAAGATGGCATATGCTGCTTTGTTTGAACCATGTCACCACACTGCTGTGCTTCTGGTTTTTATAGCTCAGTGTACTTTACTCAAAGGTAAACTAAGCAAAGGTCCAAAATATGACGGTGCTGTAAAAATCTCACTGTAGCCTGCAGCTGCTGTAACTGGCACCTGTTTCTGCACATTTTTTTTATCATCTGAATTGCTTGCTAAAGAGCGAGCACTCCCCTTTCTTGAGATGTAGGCGGGGTGATCCTCAGTGAATAAGGTAGTCCAGTGCCAGATGACATAATCAATATAACTTTCCCTCCTTTCCGACAGCGACAGGCATGGCATAAGTAGGTCAGTGTGTTAGGGAAAAAACCTTTCCATTCCTCTCTTCCTTTTGACCTACTTCTGCACGCCTGCTTCTGCAAAAGACCCAACTATCTCTGGTGTGGCACACTGCTTTGAACACTTAATCCCAACAAAGCTGCATCCATCTGATATCCATTTTCAGATCTGTTTAAGCTAGTCGAAATTCTCATGCTGGGTGGCCCACAATTATGAAGGTTCATTTGGTTGAAATTATTGTGGAGTTGTTTGAAAAAATGGGACCGATGTAGGAGTGAAAATAATGAAAAACAGGCATGAATGGGTTTCTTTTAACACCGAATCCAGCACAGCTTTGTCTCTGTTTGAATACTGTAGATGAACATAGCTTAAGGACTCTGAGTAGTCTGAGTCTAGCTTTGCAGAATCAAACTGTCTCCACAGGTCAGGAGAGCAAAGCGGCCGGTGTAGCAAATGACCTTGGACTGGTAGGAAAAATCTGGGTCAAGATGTAGGAAGTCTGTTAGCTCTACTGCAGCTCACACTCAACAAAGACACCACTACTGTAGCTAGTCTTAAGCAACACTTCACTCTTATCATTAATGAAGTTTCAGTTGGTTTGTGTCATGCTGATATGATATTATCATTTCTCAAAGCACTGTTAACCAGCTTGAATAAAAACTTGCAAAAGCGATGTATTTCCTGCGTCAAATTGTCATCAACATATAACAGCGTTATCCAGGATTTGTCTCAGCAGCGTTTCTGACCTTATCAGACAGAATCAGTTGCTGGGTGCTATGAGGAGTGCAGTGTACAGAGGACTTAATCTAAACAAAGTAAATGATGCCATGGATACATGAAATTGACGATCTCCTGGCAGTCTAAGCAGAGATGCCCAGACCTCCCTGTAAGTTAATTCCTGCATTTCTGTTTACTGTTATTTTTGGGACATTTGTTTACATATTCGGCAGTTTTGATCCTACGTAGAGATTATGCGGTTAAAATTTCTTCCTTATTTACCTTAAAACCTGAAAGTTAGATGTTGTGCAGCCTGTCTACATTTAACCCACCATTCACATTTGATTGATTTACACTCAGAACTGTGACCTAAAAAACAAATGAGTATAATAACTATCATTACAGTGTCCACACCCCTGTGACTGAAATTTCATATTTGTATATCAAGTAAGCACAAACCACACCCCTAAATAAATATTGGCACAGGTATTTTCAGAAGTTGTGTTCTTTATATGGCAATAGATTAGGTCAGATGCCTGGCTGAATAATATTTGCACAGTATTTAAGCTTTAATATCAATGAAAACTACATAAAGTTCACTCAGAGCCCCTACCTGGCTGTCTTATCAGTAAAAGACATGATTAGTCCTGAATTATACAGGAAGCTTCCAGCTACAAATTTTGTTACCTATAGCAACAGAACAGGAAGCACCACATTACTGCCGCTTTGTGTTTACATGTGTGTACCTGTGGGTGTGTTCTGATGCTTACAGTTGGTATTTTTTATTTTGGGGAACATATAAAAAACAGAAGCAAATTGTATGATACTTCAGTTACTGCACTGTTGTTAAAGGAATAAAATGTTAATGCGTTAGGTCAGCACATTGTATTTAAATGATCGGTGACGTCACATACAGAGATGATTAAACTCATGGATGACGGTTGGTCGACTCAAGCACCGTCTGCATGATTAAGATGATTAAGTGTGTGTTCAGGCTTGGCTTTTTTAAAATTAAGGAGGCGAAGGGACACTGATATGAAAAGACATTGTGCTTTAGCTAAACAGTCCTTGTAATGTTTTACCCCACAGTTTGTCCTACACTGGTGTACATTTGCACTTCAGATAATCTTAAATGAGTGAATAAACACATTTAAAACTGAATAACTAATGATAAAATTCCAACCAAAAATGTCAGTTATAGCATATATTTATGTATTTTTGATGTTTGTTGCTGTTGGCAGTTGTACAGCAATATCATCATCATCATCATAATAATAATAATAATAATAATAATAATAATAATAATAGTAATAATAATAGTAATAATAATATAAAAGTAGATTATCAGAACCACAAATGATTCAATAAATAGTTTGATGTGCTGTTAAATGTACCAAAGTAATATTATATAAATTAATTTAGATATTATGAAATGCGTAAATGTATGTATAAGTTTATAAATATATCAATTCATGTATATCTGTGTAAATAATGGTGGAAACATTGTAGGCAATCATATGTTGTCTGGAATAGCTGCTATGTGAGGTGAGCCAGCTCATGTGAAGGGATATTTTTAGAGTTTGCATAACAGGATATGTACATGCAGCAAGCAAATACATCAACTTCAGTGGATTTACACATTTTTTTTATATGTAGGGAGATAAGAAAAGATAAGTATCTTCCTTAGTGTGCAAATCAGATTAAAGTTGAGTAGAGCTTAAAGGTCTTTTATCACATAGCAGATATGCAATAAAAATTAGAGTAGAGTAGTGCAATAAAAATAGATAATTTAGTTTAATTTGGTCATTGACTTCAAATCTTCAGTGTATAAGAGGTTTGGTATGTCTTAGTCCAGGGGTCAGTGAACCGCATGCAGCTCTTTCACCCTTACATTGCGGCTCCCTGTGGCTTTGGAAAATAAATAATAATTTAAGTGTATTATAGTTTTATTTGTTGTTGTAGTTTTTTTTTTAATTGTAGTTCAAAATTTGGAGATTATTGTGATCTTGTAACATTAAAATAAAATATGTTTAATTTTTTGTCGCTCAAAATATGCGTCACAAATGCAGGTGCCAAGGGTAGGTATCCCCCACAGAATTTGTTTCCCCTGTGTTAGGAGCCCACACTGGGCTGTCCAAATCTCGGACAAACAGTATCCCTCATTCTTGATTTTTAGTTCACAAACACTTCTTATAATGACTTATTAGTACTGAAATGTTGGCGGTGTTAGCTACAGTAAAGTTACAGGGGGATTAGCCTACAAATACTTATCTGGCAAAACGTCCTCAGTTTGTTGAAATAATCCCGTCCAATAACACGTGAGGAACAACAAATGTATAATTTTCTGTTGTAACCCAC
>VVHJ01065005.1:447-17965 GCA_015107715.1 Tylochromis polylepis
TTCTTGTGTTTCTGCTGCCTGAGGTATTCACTGAGCATGTGGTATATATATATATATATATATATATATATATATATATATATATATGAAGATGATATTTTGATTTAATTCACTCAGTTAATTCGACCTTCTTATACTACCATCATCATCTGGGGCTAAAAACCAGGCATATACCTCGTAAAATGTCTGTGTCAAACGATCACTGCATATAGACAACAAAGTATACAGGCATACACAAAGACAATACAATAAAGTCCTAGTTGGTCATTATATAAATTCTGGAAAGCAAGCTTTTTAAGGGGAGAATTGCTTGGAGAAAATATGACATTGATGGACTGATGTGTATAAAGATGGCTCCTACTATTTGAGCTAAAGGCAGAAACAAAAACGAAAAAATAATGAGTAAAAGAAAAAGAAAGTTGAAAGTTGAACAACCTAAAAATACAACCAATATGCCAAAACAAAAAGCCAGTCAATGGAGACACAAGAAAAAGAAATATATTGTGATCCGGTAATGCGTGTTGGTGGATCATATGTTGAAGTGCCACAATACATCACTTTGTCACATGAAAGATGTATTTTGACTTTATCCCACCATTGTTGGAAAGCAGGATGAAATGTCTGCTGCTGTGATATATCCGGTGTTATAAAATGTCAAATTTCATTTCATCCTATTTATATACCACTCTGCTGTGTTGTGGCACCTGATAAGCCTTCGAGCTCAACAATCTATTACTTGCACGGCCTTCCCAGATCTTATTTCGACATCACAGAGGTACCTGAAACATCATGCTCAAATGTAGCAGTATGCCTCTAGAGATGGCCGTTTCAGTCTGTTAGTCAGTAAGTTCACTGCTGAAATATCTCACCAATGACTGGTTAGAGTGTCATGAAGTTTCTGCTGACACTGAGTCTGCACAGGATAGATACAGTCCTGAAGAGTAGCGGAATACTTCCTTGGAAGCGAAATAGGAAAACATCTATAGTTTGGTTATTAAAGAAACACAGTGTAGTAAAAAGAATAACTCTTTGTCTTGAATTTTTTAAAAAGTGCTTGATAAGACTAACAAACATTTCCTGGTTGTGAGGCATAAATTGCTAAAAAAGTGATAGTACAGCCAAGCAGCAAGCTACTGGGCTACCTCAAGTGTAGTTTCCTGAAAGGCCACTTGAGGCTAGCTAACGAACTAGCTAACAGAAGCTAACAGAAATAATCATGTTTACTGGTTGTTATAAACATTTTTTGGGGCCTCTATAGCCAAATATTTCAATAAAGAGAGATCTCTTGGAAGGATTTGAACATGACCTTTTTGAGGTAGAGAAATGAATGCATTTGGTGATTAGATTCTGACGACCCATCATGGCCGAACATATTCCCAGCAGTAATGGGAATTAGGATAGGACCCCCCAGAATCTAGACCCTGGTGCTGGTCAACATGAAGACTGAGGATGGATGGAGCTCTGACTGAGGTGTCTGTGAGGTGGAGATGGGGATGAGGTGGGTTGCATGAATGAGAGTCTGAAAGGGAGAATGACAGCGAGCACAGACTTCAACTACGCAAAGTGGAGGCTGATTGGCCCAAAGAAGGTGGGCAAAAAGATAACTGGACTAAAGCAGCAGTCTCCAGCCTTTTTTGCACCACAGACCAGTTTCATGTAAAAGAACTGCTGCCAGCTGTGGCTTTTTTTCTGAAAGAAATCTTTGCAGTGACTCTTGTAATTAAAAAACTCTAGCTAACGATCTCCCTTTAGATAGCCATCTTACTTCTGTGTTTAAGAGGTGTTTGTGCTCTGCATCCATCTCATCACAAAGCTGTTTGAACAGATGCGAGTTCAGGGCATTTGCTTCGATGTGGTTAATGACTTTAATGACATTGTTCAAGACACCATTAATTTCAGGTGACATTTTTCGGCTAGCCAACATTTCCCTGTGAATGACACAGTGCGTAGACTCACATTCAGGTGCAACCTCGTGAACCCAAGCAATTAAACCAGAAATCCGTCCAGTCATGGTAGCAGCTCCATCCCTGCATATCCCAACACAAAAGGACCAATACAGTTTTCCTGATGTGTAATCATTCAGAGATTTGGATAGTTCTGCACCAGCGGTGTGGCCTGGCAGTGACAGTGCACATAACATCTCCTCATGCACATCCTCCTGATATATATATATATATATATATATATATATCACAAGCAGTATTACCCTGTTGCCAATAGCAGTAGACTCATCAACCTGAACTGCGTACCACGGTGACTTATTAATCCTCTTCAACAACTGTGTCTCAATGTCCGCTGCTATATCCTCAATTGGCCAGGTGACGGTGCTAACCGAAAGGGGAACCTGTGCTATCTATTTAACAGCAGCCTCTCCTAGAAGTTCCTGTCCTTAGCAGTAGGATCAGTTCCTTACTTCCTTAAAGGTTTCTTCGCCTTAGCAAGACGTTTGTCTTTTACTCATTTTTGCTAGCTTGTGGGTTACATTTATGATGTTGTCTGGCCGAGACGAGTGTTTTTTCAAAATAAAATGTTTTTCAGACTCTGATAATAAATAAAATATTCTTTTTTTATTCAGTCTTTCTGAAGGCCTGGTACCAAATGGCCCGATGGTTGGGGAACTCTGGAGTAGAGTGATGATTGTGATTGACAGCGTGGGAAAGCAGTAGTGATATAGAAAACAGAAAGGCAGACTAACATCCAGGAAAGCAGGCAGATGACTGATTGCAGATCTTCCTTATTAAACTTATGCATAAGCTTCATATCTGCACAGAAACCAAACAGGGGGTAAGTTTTCTATAACTTATCAGTGTAAATTTTAGCTTTAAAGCTTAAAGTTATAATTAGAGGCATGATTGCCTTGAGTGTTTGAATGCTAACACAGTCACCTGTAGCCAGTAGGGTTCTTCCTCATCTGGTACGCCTGTTCACAGGTAATTCCAGTTATACTGTGGACCTCTTATACTGTGTTTGCTGTTGGTACCTTTTCAGAGACATTTTAAGAAATTATCTGACAAATAACATAGCTTGCTATGTGGTTAATTGTTCTAACAGGCTGTGCATGTGATGCACTCAGAATCAATTGATGGACTTTGCTAAACAAGCTTGCTTGGCACTTGCTGATAACAGCACTTCATCTTGTCATTCAGGCCTCTTGATTAGACTTCTGGATGTGAAAAATTCTCAAGGGGTTTGGCCTCAATGCTTGAATCCATAAGCTTTTATGTGAAATTTATTGGCTGAACTGATAAAGCTCAAGACTTTCACCCAAGTGACTGGCATTCAGGCCCTGTGTTTTAGTTTAGTTTATTTTTAAATGTTACCACTACTTCTGTTTTCAGTTTCAGCCTGGTTAGGTTATTGGTAATTTGGTGATTTACACACATTTAATTTTAACACATTATATGCCATCACCATGTAATTCTGTAATAAAGGTTTCATGCTTACTTCACATGTCCTTGTGGAATTTTACCAAATTAGTTTCCATTTTTACCTCACATTTTGTGTCACTTTTTAAACTTTATGGATTAAGGTATTTTAATGTGGAAGTTATCTCTCTCTCTTGCACACATTCATACCTGTAAGCTGCCCAGTACAACCACAGTCTGACCTGCTTTCCACTGAGGAGCTCCACAAGAGCAGTTGGGCCCAGCTCAAGGCCATGCTGTATTTTGAATGAGTTGGGGGCAGGCAGAAAACCTCAGCCATTATTCTTGCCAGGATTTTATTGAGTAAAACTTTTATAGATGGACAATTTTACCCTTATTTTATATTCTGTATAACAAGAAGGAAGTATGTTTACAGCCCCACTGCCATGATGAGAAGGATTTTACACATGACAGTGGATTCTGGAGGGTTGCTTGGTGGCAAAAACAAAATCAATTCAAAGGAGGATACTTCACATTTCCAGGTGACTCAACATAAGACAATAGTGTTCTTGTACATATACAATATATAGTGTAGCATGACAGGATAGGAAGGTGTTGGACAATATTCATTCCACATGTATCCATTCATGTTCCTAAACATCATGGGCTAGACAGTGCAGACCTGTTTATGGAGAAGCAAACAAGTGCTGCAATGTCACATTGAGCTTATATTTGCACGTGTAGAGAAAACCCATTGTATTACAAATGTAAGTCTGGCTACAGTAGTGGGTGTTAGTCTGAGGAGCAACACGAGGGGGACAGAGGTGGATACAAATGGTCAGATATGTAGTCCGAGAGAGACAAGCACACGTCTATTGGCAGCAGATCAAATGTGGGAGGACTGTAATCCCGCATGGAGTCACCAAGAAGAAAAAGCAGCAGAATCTCTTGACAGCAGAGGAAAAGCAAAAAAAAAAAAAACACAACAAAAAAACAAAAACAAAGAGAAGGATGGAGCACTGGCGGAAAACAAGCGCTGCCAGTAACTAGAGCTTCAAGGCTTATGCCTTCAGATGGGGGAAAAAAAAAATAGAAATCGGACTCAATACAGAGGGAATTATTTAAAGGATAATACAGATGGAAAGGGAAAAAAGGAAGCTGAGAGGGAGAAAAAGAGGCAAGCGATAGTGGAGAAGAGGAAAGATGTGAGCAAAAAGTGGGAGGAAGGCAAAGATGTTGATGAAGAGTGGCAGATAAAATGTAAAGAAAGAGGTTGCAGAGTAAAAGATGGGAAAATGTAGGGCAGTACGATGCTCGAGCACAGGGAAGGCTGAATTGCTCCTCTCCCTTGCTAGATAATTAGCATGGTGTTGCCCTTAAACAAGGCACTCTGGTGCTGTGCACTGTCCAACAGCTCAAGGCTGTGGTTGTGCTGGGCAGTACCCATGTGAGTGGATGCCTCCCCCTGCAGCAGCTTCCCCTCCAGGCTTTATGGCTGTAAATAACGATATACTCTTATAGCTGCAGTATGCAACTCCAGTGGCAATGGTGCTTTATCAGTGTGTGTGTATGTGTGTGTTTATTTGGTGCATTTCAAGGTTTGTTAAGGAGCTTTTATATGGGTGCAGCAAGCTGCTTTGTAACATCAAGGTTAGGCCAGAGACAACAATGTAAGCATGTTGCAGCAAACAAAGAAGTGGTGCATAAAAGCTGTACCAACAGGCAGAGTGGAAAGATGCATGCTTTTCAGCAACTGTGGGCACATTTGTTAAGCGAGCTTATACTTGGATTTCAATAACAGATTTTGTTAGCTTTTAATTACAGCTTTTATTCAGATTCATTACCAAATAAATCTGTAGAATAATGATAAGATTACATCTTGTGTAATTCCATTCAGAGTTGATAAATTACTATAGCATTTCTTTTTTTGCTTTTTTTCCCTTCTTCTCAAGGCAAGAGAAAAAGATCAACTGCTTCTCACACACTTTTAGAACTAGTGGTATAGTAAAAGTTCATTTCCGCCCCTACTACTATAAACTACATGAATGTACCCTCTAGGGCTAATTAAGGGCCCTAAAGTAACTATATATACCTTTGAGTGCCAGAAAGGTACATGGAAATCAAACCAAGCAGTACAAAGGTACATGCTTCCAGGTTTTCGGGTGTACTATTGTGTTCAACTGAATACAGAATAAAATTCAGTAAAATATTAATTTTCCTCTTGTCACGATCCTGGGTCATTTGACCCAGCGTTTTGACTTTTAATATATTTTGATGTTTATGGTTTATGTTTAAGTTCATTAGGTTATCTAAGTTTATTTCTCTTATGTCTAGGTTGCCGTTATAGTTCATTGTTTCTTAGATTTCCCTTGTGTCTTCATCCCCTGTGTTTAAGTCTCCCTCGCCCTTCACGTGTTTCATGTCTGCGTGTTCTATGTGTCAGGCTCGCGTTGCCATGTCTGCGTCCCGTTATGTTTCCTGTTTTATTTTGAAGAGGTCTGGTGTCCCATGTTCATTGTGTTTAGTTTCACTTCCCCTGCGACGTCATTATGTTCATTCCAGTCAGCTGTTTCCCCATGTGTTTCCACTTCCCCTGATCACCTCCTGTGTGCATTTAGTCTGTGTGTTTTTATTCATTCCTTGTCCGATTGTCTGCTTTGTTACCACGTTTCCAGGTCCATGTATTTATGCCGAATCTTCAGGTTTCTCGTGCCAGGTTTCCATGTCCCTGTTCATGTACGTGTTCACATTCCAGGTTTTTTATGTTTTACCTTGGTTCTCCCAATTTAGGTTATTGCTTAGTTTCGCCCTTGCCCTTTTTGTGTTGTTTAAACCAGCCTTAATAAACGGAACAAATGTTCAAGAATGTAAGGCAGGCTATAAATCAAGGGTTCAGTATTTTGAAGATATTACCTAAAAAAAAAAAAAAAGAAAACTGTTCCAGGTACATTAAAGAACTTCATTTTTTGAGAGTGCACCTTCAAAGCACGTCATTTTATTTTTTGGGTATACATCACATACTACATCATTGTTTAGTTGAAGGAAATTTCTGTGTTATGCCACAGTCACACAGGTCTAAAGACTGATTAAGATAAGACTGACCTCCTGACAACCATCAGTCGCTCAAGAAAAAATAGTATTCCCTTAATATTAGTAAGTTTTTACTGTGAAATCAGTTGTTAAAGTCCTAATTACACAGGCCAAGAGACCAACTGGCAACCACAGATGAAAGATAGTGAAAAATATGCATTCCTTGACCAATTACTCATTTGTTGCAAGATATTGGTTGCTGTTGCTAGGTGAAATTGGGGGTTGTATGTTGCTGTACCAAGATCCTATCCTATATCGAAGGTGAACATGGTTACTTTCAGTTTGCGTCCCACTTTTCAAGTTTCACTTGGTTTGTTGGGCAAGTGTTTGCAGACATCTTCCAAGCAAACAACAGGAAACCAAAGCTATTTGCTTTAACCAAAGCTATTTGCTTTAACCAAAGCGATCACATAAGGTTTTCTTTGTAGCAGTCTCTGTGTGATTGATTTACTTCAGAGACAGTCCGCAGCCACTTGCTATTTGGTTGGGGAACACATATTTTTCCCTCGTGAGGTTGGCAGGGGGGTCACTGACAAGTCTCTAGGTGTTACTATGTGACTGAAACCTTACTCAAAATCTGCTTCTTTCCATATACCTTATATGTCTATGTCCCAAGTGTTGCAATTTTATATATAATATTATGAAGCTACATCAGAACAATAATTCTAACTTATTCTGTCAGAGATCAAAAGTAAGATTTTGCTTTACTTTCTTCCCGACCAACAGAAGGATTTGCAATTTTTTACTTCGTTTTACAACAAATGGGAAACCTAACAATGCTTTACTTGGAAGGACTGTGGTGCTTAGTGGTGGTGACACCAAAATCATGTGTGCGTGGTATCGTTTATTTAAAGTCTAATGTTAAGTGATGTTAAATTATGTGATATCAACCTGCAAATATTACCTTGCTGAACAAAACATATGTATAAAATTTAATTTTAGAAGAGAAACTCCTGTTGGTTTTTGGATGGGTGAACCACAGCAATGCTAAATTCCAGGTTAGCCTATAGAACACCTGCAGAACTCTAGATCACGTCAACTTCATTTGTATGCGCATTAACTGGCAAAGATGTCATGTTCACTTTGGTGTTGGTGTTGAAAGGTAGGAAGGAGATGATGAGATGCATTCTTTAACATCAAATTCAATTTCAGTCTCTTTTGATGTCTGTTGAGGACTTTTTTTTTTTTTAATTCCTTCTCGGGCTGTGATTTATCATCAGGGAGCATATCATTTCTCAAATTAAATTTATTTTTGGATCAGCAGATCTATGTCACGTCAGAACGCATCAAAGGGAAATTTGGTCGGAATTCCTTCAAAATAGAATCTTTGGGTCGTGTAGCATCAGTAGTCTTATCTGATAAGGAAAGAGTTAAGTGTGTTTTTGCGAGTGAGTGGGTGGGAAGGGGATAGAGGCAGAGCATAATGGCACTGAAAGGTTGTGTGGGCATAACATGTGCTTGGCTGTGTGCGGGTAATGTGTTCCTTAGACAATCGTGATGAAAAGTATGTCTTTGCACAAGGTGCTTGATGGTGTTTGTTATAATTGTGAAAAGAACACATTAAATACGAGAGTGAAAAGATAAAATGGATCTCTTTGTCTTTGCACTGTGAGTAAGCTTAAAGGAATCTACTGTGGTCCTTTCAAATTACACTTTTTTATTCTTCTGCTTTGTAGGAGTAGCTCTCCATTATTCACAGATCAAAATAATCCTTATTTTTTCTCATACTGGGCTTTGTGCAATCTTCAGCTCATCCACTGCCTGATACAATCTGTTTTAGCTTCCTTCCCTGTGGTTTAAGCCAACTTTTTTTTTGATTGGCTGCTCCTCGTAAGCGGGTGTGGCGTCTTAGCCACACAGCACCATATTGGGGATATCCACTCTCACTGGCATTATAAAGGCCAATTAGTAGAAAGAAATAAGCCGGAAACTGAGCACGTAGAGCAGTCTGAAGCCGGATCTTTTTCCTCATAGGTGTTACTTGCATCCAAGTTTAATACGAGCCTCTACCTTTATTCATTGTTTTAGTCACTGGCAAATGCTATTGTGCCACTCAGAGTCACAGTCTCACCTATATTTAATTGTAACCTTCCAACCACAACCAGTCCCTTATTGGCTGCACACACACATGATGTCAACAATTCAACAACAAAACCAACAAAAAACAACAAGCACTCACTCTCTGAGCAGTATTTAATTTTCAGGGAACAGTATTGAATTTTGTATATATTCATTTGTTTTTATTGGTTCTTTTTAAACACACTTTAAGAAGTTTGTAGAGCACTAAAAATCAGTTCAGGGCAGCATGACAGATTTTTGCTTAGACTCTGACATACACAAACATTAAGTAGGAGTAGGTAATGGATGATAGGTATTGATTTGTAAATACGGGACATGAATGACTTGAGCTTGTTATATGATATTATACTACAGTGTATTTCTAACTAAGTAGACAGCTCATTCTCTTTCTCTGAACAACAGAGAAGATAGAACGCATCATCTTGAAAGAAAATGAAAGATCGGAGGTCAAACATGACATATATGGGGATGCAAACTATAATGTGTTATTTTGAACCACCATCTATCAGTGTCATATTAAATAAAGGCAGTAGAATATTTAGCATAGTAGTTTTAAAGATAAAAGACATCTCATGAAAGCATGATCTAGTGATAGTTTAACCTTATTTGGCTTAAAGAAGAGGTCAGAGGTCCAAAGTAACAGGGTATTTAGAATCTAGATATATTATTTCTTATGTGCCTATATGTTGGCAAAACATGCAATGGCAGTCACTCTGACCTTCAGAGTAATCTCTTGACCTTGAAGGAGAGGTCAGATGTCAAATGTGACATGTTATTTTAAATCTTTATACAGGACTTTCTATATGTTGACACCAAACTTGTAACAGTCGTTATAAGTTCTAAGGCTTTTTGTCACTTTTAGACCAATAAATCGTTAAATTGACCTTGAAGACCTTGGTGTGTGTGAGCCAGATTTAAATGGATTGTTATATGACCGCACCACACAGCTACAAAATGTTCAGAATTCCTTCAAAACTGTTCGAGCCTTTGCGTTTACAGACTGACAAAATGGCATGTAGACTACCAAAAACTTAAGTTCCTTGGGGGAGATAACTAACTGCCAAAAGAAATTTTAAGAAACGTCATACTTTTAAAGGCAGTTACAGTGCCCCTTTTCAGCCAGTTCCCCCAACTGATTTGTTCAGTCTTTCCATCTGTATATAAGAGTTCTCAATGAAATTAGACTTAAGAGTTAAACTTATCCTAGCCATATCCTTCAAATTCAGTCCCAAATGATAATTTTTGTCAGGCGGCATCTTCTGAATTTCTGGTACAATCAGTTGCCTCCTCTTGGAAATGTACAGCTTGGTTGAAAGATGATTGGCTTCCAGGTTTGGAGAGATCTTTCGATATTACTTTGATTCAGACTTAGAGTAGAGGGCAACTTACCAAAAGGTGAACAATTTAAACATACACTAAAAATAGGCAAAATGAGATTTAAAAAAAATCATAATATGTCCTTTTTAACGAATTAATGTAGTATTTTACAAGTAGTTTCAGAGAGACACTTCAGTTATATCTTAATGCCAGAGATTTACATGTGTACACTTTTTCCACTCAGTCCAGATAGATGTGTTTCAATGATATATGTGACATTTCCCCAAGGAGACCACTTTTAAAAGAGTAATCCATTTTTTTTTCTCACAAACCACGGAGACCAAACACAATGAAAAGCACTCACTCATTGTCTTTCACCTTAATTAAGCCATCCATCACTGGCTGTCTGATGCAAGGGAATAGTCCTGGGCAGAGGCAAGAGGAGAGACAGTGGCGGTAAACTCCCACCAAGCTCACTAATATGGGCATCATTAAAAGTAAAGAACAAATCCTCAGAGATGCTGTTTTTCAGGTGAAATTTTTTGGCGGTGTTTGTTGTTTTGTGTGCTCGGAGGTGTTCGCGAGAATGACAAACAGTCCAGCAGGGATCTGAACCAACAAGCAGACAATCAAATGGAAAGGAAGGAGATAATGGAAGCTGGATTTGACTGCCGTGGTAGATGATTGTGGCATCACATGTTTGCACCAACCTGTTTTTTTTTCTTTCTTTTCCTGTCAGTCATCTGCTGTAGAAACTGCTCATATTTACGAGTATGTACTCTTACTATAGATATGCCTACTTGTGGACAAAGTGGCACTGTGTCAAGCGCACAGATAATCAGACATATGTGGACAGACATTTGTCAAAAGGGATGTAAGTACACACACACACACACACACACACACACACACACACACACACACACACAGAAATGTCTAGTGAAACTCCCCAGAGATTTTATCTTGTTTTCCCATGAGAGGCACTCCTCACTGTCTGCCACTGATCTGATCAAAGTAAACCAGAATAAAATTTGCTGAATTTAGGCCTCAAATTTGTCAAATCACTATTTCCAGCTGCCGCTTGTATCTATCTTACCCCACTGAAACTTGTCACTCACTATCAGTGAGCGATGAACCCAGATAAAAACACAGCAGGTGTGAGTGTAGAAGGAAGCCGGCACTGAAGGTGAAGAACAGCTGTACGTGTGTCAGTATTAGGGGAGGTGTGTTGTTTTTTTTTACCTTAAAAACTCATTCTGTCAAGGTCTGAGCATTATATCCAACTATCCCAACATGTGTCAACTGTCACTCACCATCATTGTTGCATCCACTGAAGATCACTGGTGACTTGAGTCATAATACATATTGAAAACAGGCTGTGTATGTAGTTCACAACGATGTTTGCTGAATGCTTTCTCAGTCTCTCTGTTGTGTTTTCTGTCATTTTGCATATTACTGCTCTGACCCAGTTTGGAAGTTGATTTAAAAGGTCATATTAAGTTTATGTGAAACGTAAGGAGATTAAATTTAAAACAGAGCAAATGCTTTTGGGAGGAAGGCAAGTTAGCATTTAGCATTTCAGCTAAAAGCTAACACCAGTTTCGGCTATAGTTATGTTTTTGCACCAACACTTAACACTAATAGATTATTTTTTTCCTTCTTTTTACTTTCACCTTGTATGATGTAAGAGGTTAAGCTCTCCAGATGTGAGAGTAGCTAAAGCACCTAGCAGCTGTTTGTCAGCAACCACTGAAGAACAAAACTACTGTAGAAGAGTGTGCTATTACCATATGTCTGCACTACAATGGAGGATTTCATCTAACATCAGGGTTAACCATTGCCATAACCCTCAGTCTTGATGCAATTGAAAAACCTACTCTGCACAGAAGCTTGTTTTCTTTATTATCTAATGATTTGCTTTTCCGTGATGAGAAGTGTGGCGGGGCGTGGTCTGAGGTGCCGCGGCAGAGGAGATGGGTTCATCTGCACGGCATCTGCAATGACGCCTCGCCGGCTTAAAGTCTGTACTGGTCCCTGCTGTAATGTTGTTGTTGTTGTGTAGGTGTGGCTGGCAGCTGGAACGCTGCAGCCAGTGTTTGTAACAGCAACCGTGGATGTTAATAAAAGTATGCTGACAAGCGTGAATATGTCGTCGGGTCTGCCATGGTTGTGTTACAAGCAGTAAGAAATATAAATTCTTTACTGGCTTCAAATAGCCAGTAAAGAACAGAAATTTGCATATACTAGGTCTTGTCCCATTTTAGTTACCAAACTTATTGTTGCTCATAGTTATTGGTTCTGTTACTAGTTAGCTAACATAACTGAATGTAAGTCTATTGACCACGACCAACCAACCAACCCGGTGACATAACGTTCAGTACTGACACAAGATGGCACGAAACATGTTCTAAAAACTTTAAGCATTTATTTCTTAAATCTAGCTTCACAGACAGTGTTGCATCAATGTCAGTTTTTGAGAGCAGGGTTCAGTGGTGTAAATTAGCCTTTATATGAGTAATGTTTCATGTCCCCTTTAATCTAAGCTTTAATTGTACGACTATTCATTCATAGTTGTATTATTTAGCCCCATAACAATTAAGCCATAAAAAGTTTTTAAACTGTGACAGATGTCTTATTATTTTTGAAATGCATTTAAAATCTGTAGTGAGTGTGATCACAAATGTTAGATTTGGTGAAGGAAGGAAAGATCTAACTAAAAAGATAATGAATGCCTGAAGCCCTTAGTTGTAATCCAGTTAAAAACCTGTAGAAACTAATAAGGCCTTACTGCAATTCCACCATGGTGTTTGTTTGGCCTAACATCTTTGAATTTGCTGTAGCTTGCAACAGTCCTGACTTGTTGACTTGCCTTGCTAGTTCTATAGTAGCCTAATTTTTTTCATTTCCTGCAGAGTCGTGCCTCATTGGAATGCAGTGCTATGAGCATAAGGCCATATGTACACCTATGACCATAATAACCTATCCAAAGTTCAGCAGCCACCAGAGTGAGATTATACCACCCAGCCCTTTCACTTTTAAAGTATAGCACTTTATGATCTGGAACCGCAAACCCATATATGCACTGATCCAAAGACAATAGGGAGGTAGGGAGGAAGCAGATGTAAAGGGTAAAGGTCAGTCGTTCATCAGTTGTTTTGTTTTTTTTTCATGCTGTAAGTAGTGCCACTGGAGTGTGTTCATGCATATAGCAGCATGCCTTCCTCCTCTATCTTCCTGCTTGTCTCTCTGTCTTATATGCTCCTACACATGAAGATACATGTGGGTGTTCACAAGTGAAAAAAAAATCAGCAAACTTCACAAGTAATCACAATCACTGGGTATTTAGGGATTCTGAGCATTGATTTACCAGAATTACACAGTGCAATAAGAGATCTGCGTCTTTCCACAGGCCTCTGAGGGGGATTCAGCTAGGAGATGTATTTTTTTTTACCATACTTAGGGCTTCAATCTGTTCAAGCAAACAATTATATGTTCAGCAATGAAAAACCTTAATAAAGACTGTGTTAAATTACACTGTAATCTGTCACGCTGGGACACATGAACCTGCCGTTCCAATGAGTGACTCAGTGTTTTGATAAACTTTTGTTTCAGTGTGCACTGCTTTGTGCACATTTATTATACAAGCAGCTGTTTCTGCCAGCTAAATCACTGGCATGGTAACTCAAAGCAGTCAGCATAGTGGTAAAGAAGAAAAAAAAAGTGTTAAAATTAAGTTTTAAGTTTTTAAAATTTGGAAAAAGCTCTAAAGCTAAGCTGGAACAAACTAACTTAAAATGAAATTTCAGCTCTGGACCTGTCACCATAGGAGACCGAAAGTTTCTTTAGAAAGCTGATACTCAAAATATTCAGTTAGATTCAGGTGAAGGGGCATGTTTAGAGAGAACATGCAGGAATCAAGAAACATTGCACTGGCATGTGAATTTGTATTATGTTCTCTGAAGGCCCAATCAGATACTGCAAAGACTGTGTAGAAAGGAGCCCTGATGCTAAAGACTGCAATGTCCAATCCAGTTGTGCATTTGCATTCTTTGCATTCTTACATTAGTCTCAAACACTGCTTTATGGGGAGGTTATCTTGTTTCTGTTTGTCTGTTGAAAGCCACGTTGTTATTATCAAGTGTCCACAGTATTTTGTAAAATATTCAAAGTGGGGTCAAAATATTCCCAAGCTTTTGCTGTGCATTTACCACTTCAGTAGTGCATCTTGCTGAAGCTATTACTTGTTTTCGCCACCATTCAGGTTTGTTTGCTTGTAGATCTGTAAAAGGCCAAAGTCGAGTGGTGCCCAATAAATTACCTTAATACGGTGAATTCAGATGTCCTAAACTCTTGAAGGATTTGCATGAAATTACTCAACCGACGAGTGGAGGATTGTCTCTGACAATGGGGGCTATTTGACCAATGCTTCTAAGAAGATATTTGATAATCTTCACTGGCTACATCACCAAGGGAATACAAGAGTGAGAGGGAGTGAACACATCCATTGTCTCCTCCTGAGCTGGGTCCAAAGCTTTCTGGGAGGCTATATCCACAGATAGAGCAAAAGGAGATTACTTTTTCAAAAACAGATGTAATTAGAAATAACCCTTATGGAGCAGGGCAAGTGTGGTAACTTATTAAAATTAATGATGGGAACAGCACTAGCTGAATTGGTGGATTTAAAATGGGTTTTTTTAAACTCATGTACTTAGAATGGTTTTCTTGTTGTTGTTTTCTGTTCACTATTAATATTAAATTGTGCATTTTTTTGGTTGAAATGTTTCTCTTCTTTTGAAGCATACTTTGTAGTTCAGGTTCAGATGTACTAGTGCACTACAGTGGCATATTTGTGTCTGTATCACTGCATTTCCTGGTGAGTTGCCATGCCATTTCAATAATCATGCTTGACTTGGTGCAAATGGGAAAAGAATGTTAGAAGAGTCTCAAAGTATTTTGCCTGTAGCTAGTTCCCTCAACAGGCTGTTCAGGAGTAATGGTGTGTTACGTAAAAGAGGTGACACATGATCCCCGGATATACCTGCAGAGGTAACATCAGCTAGCGTGTGGTGGGGGTGGTGGGGGTGGGGGGGAGTGTCGAATCCTTTGACAGTGCTGTCATCTCCGATGAAAGTCTACCAAATGACTTGGATTCTGTGGTTCTTTCTGTGTATTCTGATGCCAACTTAGTGGTGGACACAATGAATACTGAGCTGAATGATGCCTAGTGTGATTAAATTTGACTTAATCACATTTGCATATGTTAATGGAAGCTCAGACTTATAGTATATTCTACTCAAGAGCACTCCAGTGTCCTTAATCGACCAAAGAGATGACACTGATACAGTAACCTGGGGAGCATTTTATTATTGCACAACCACAGAGCCTTTGATTTTGTGTTGTAATTTTTTGTAATTAGAGCTGATTGATAAAACATAATTGCATTGTAATAAAGCAGTGCATGCTACATCCATATGAATAAGCCACTCAGGTAAAATGGGGACTTGACTAATCTGATTTTACACATCAAAGTCTGTTTAAAGGTCTTTTATAGTACTACTGCGTATGCGAACAAAGTTGTGTAAAGCCTTCTAAAGCTCCAGAGGGATGTCACTTGAAGACTACAAGTTTGAAAATGAAAATGAAAATCTAGGGCTATGGAGCTAGAAGAAAGACGCTATGCTAGACCTCTCTAACCAGCTCCTCATCACTGCTTGAGGGCCGGCCGCTCGAGGCTGTGTCAGCCGCTGATTGCATAGCATATCGGAATTGCCAACTGAACTGATGATCAGGAAAAGTGTCAGAATAGTGATTTTAGGTCTGCTGTATCAATTTTAAACTCTTTTGTCGGTCTATTGTCAGTGCTATGCTGAAGCGAAATGATTATGCTTTAGTTTTCATGTTTAAACTGGCAAAGTAGATTAGGCCTGGAGGTGATCTGGAAAACAATTTCAAACAGTAAACTACAGGACAAGTTGTAGCCCCTAACTTACTGACTCACCAGTTTATCATTCATGAAGGTGGCCATATCACAATGCCATGATGCATCAGACTATGGAAATACTGCTTTCAGTCCCAACACATCACATGTGGATGATCGTAGAGGAACCTTTGTTATCTCTTTAAAGCTACATTTTTCCCCAAGCCTAACCAATGAACTGACAGCAAGGCTAATCAAAGAGTAGGGCATTGTTGGCTGACAAACTATTCAACCCTACTCTATGCTCCAACTACCCTGCAGACTTATATGATTTGATTGGACATGTGATTTTTAGTTTTCAAGTTTCAAATTGATTGAATTGGAATTGATGTAAAAAAGTTTATAATCCCCATAATCGCACTTAGTAATCCAGAAATTTGAAACCATAGTTGTGTTGTATGTGAAAGGACCTTTAGGCTGCGTACAGACCTAGCCTGTAAAAAAGATCCCATTGGTTTTGACATTTTAAAGACCCAACATTAGCATTCCAGCCACATTTTGTTAGGTACAATTTGGACTAGAGCAGTGGTTCTCAAGCTTTTCACAATGAGTACCATCTCATGAAATATATGACTCTAATGTCAGTCATAAGGGTGGTACTTTAAAAGTACAGTAGTATAGGCCTATTTAACACCATATACAGTTTACACGAGACAATTGTATTTCTTATATGAATGTTATTTATTTTAACTGTCATAAACAGGATGTGACAAGTGATAATAATAACAACTGTACGGTCTTTAAGTGATGACGTTTGAACCCTGCTTCCGGGCCCAGAGTACTCTGCTTTTATTAAGGCTGTTGTGTTTTTAACATGTTTTAATGCTTTGTATCTTGTTCTATTTAATCTGAACAAGCCCCTAAAAACAGTCAGTGATCACTGTCGGCCTCTCTCGGTTTTTATTACCACTGTTCATTTTAAAGCTCCGTTTTTTAAACCTTACGATGTAACTACAGCCCAGCCCATGCAGCAGTGTATTAATGACTAACCTCGTATTGTGGATGGATTATCTCAGTTGTTCTCCTGACTGAAGTTTGGTCCGTTTACAGCATCCTGCCATGTAATTACATTTGTCCCTCACCATCGGGAACCCTTGCGTTACAAGTTAGCGTTCATCCTCCAGCTCCACTGTGTTTATATTATGCTAACATAGCTGTGTAGCTAGCCAGCACATAGCACATCATTATATACCAGGTAGCCCAACTTCAGTAACCCTACTGTCACTGCTGTTTAGTTTCTTGTCTTCATTTATGTCGGAAGTGATAGCAGAGCTGTCTTAATTTTTCAGAAATCCCTCAATCAGAACATGGTATATTATTTCATCTTTAAAAAATTGGTGACTTCCTGCGTACCACTAGAGGGAGCCCACGTACCACCAGCGTACCACAGTTTGGGAACCACTGGACTTGAGGGTGGAAGCACCAAGTTACCAGCTAACACTAGCAAGCTGTTTCTAAGAACTCTTCAGGTGCAAAGCACAAAGACACCTCCCTTTTAATTAGTGTATAGGACACTAATAAGAACTTTATGAATTGTCTAAACGACACAAAAAACCTACATTATTTGTCAGACAATTCCATTTAAAATGCAAGGCAAGTTTATTTATATAGCACAATTCAACAGCAAGGTGATTCAAAGTGCTTTACAAAGACATTAAAAAACAAAAACAAATAAAAAGCATGATTTAAG
>VVHJ01065006.1:19826-44674 GCA_015107715.1 Tylochromis polylepis
TTCTATCACACACACACACACACACACACACACACACACACACACACACACACACACACACACACACACATAGAGACATAAAAAAATTGTGGGGAAAAAAAGCTAACATTAACGCTTCATTAGCACTGTGTAAACTGTTTTTTATAATGCTAATAAACAGATATTTGTTAGCATGTAAAAGTCCTGTGCTAGCGCTTTAACAGACAGATATTGTTTTATTCATTTTTTAAATCTTTTTTTTATATAAAAGTCATATAATGCAAAAAATAAATAAATCTGGTGTGAGAAATATAAAAACCTGTAAACTTTAGTAACTTCTAAGCATTTTTCAGTTTCGTGGCACGATTGGTCTTACCTTCAGTCAGTGCCTCCCTGACCTTGTTGGCATCAGCAGACAAATAGAGGTTGGTTTGCCAGGCCTTCAAGTAGCCAATAGGACTGCTTCCCCCAGTCATACAAAACCTCTCAATGAACAAGTCTGTGGATGAGAGGAACAAATAGCAACAAGGTTTTTAATTTCAGTACATCATCTGGTGTTAAATGTCAGCATTCAGTACATTATCAGCATCACAGATCCATTACAGTGTTGATACATGTATCTATTTGTATGTTAGCATACCAGCAAACATCATGTGACTTCAAAGAGTCCCTTATATAATCTATATTTGCACTAAAAGCTGGGTCTCTGAGTGTCAGGGAGTTCACGAAGGGGTCATTTTGGGGGCCGTGGACGGCAAAAAGGAGCGAAGATATTCTAAAGACATGGTGAGAGGATAAACTTACAAGTACTTAAAACGTGGAGAGGGTCCAGAGAGGGGGTTAACTAGAATGGCGGGAAGACGGAGACTGTGCAGATGAGAGGAGGAAGCGAAAAGACTGGTGGGAAAGTGTCTGTTTACATTTTGGCTGGGGAGCCTTTTAATTCGCTGCTGTGGACTGATCCACAGAGCAGTGGAGAGTCGGTATGTGGAAAACGAGAAGAGACTGATATTAGGTAATTAGATCCATGAGTACAGATCTGTGGATTATATCTGTGTCCTCGGGTAAAATGAGCTGATATTTATGAGGGAACAGAGGATGGGGGGCTATTAGAAAGGCCACGGGAGTAAAATAATAGAGTAATATCTGGTGATGGATTGAGTTTGATTAGAGTTGAAGGTCATAATAGAAAAGGTAGGCGACACCTAAGATAGATGGAGATGAAGTAAGAGGAGGAGGTTAGTGTGGCTGTGAGATTTATAAAAAGAGAAATGGGAAGGTTATTCCAATTATTTAAAGCTGCAATTGCCACGGCATGAATTTATCTTAGACTTCATCCACAATAAAGGTCCACTAGCCTTTTTTAGCACTGGACTTCCACAAAGTTTGGGAACTTAAAAGAGGCAAATAAAATATCAGAGTACCATATTACTACTACTCCATGTAATTCACTTTTATATGTTGTAAAACTGTCATTTTAAGGCCTAAACTGCAGCAGCTAATGACATCACAATTACATCACCAGGATTACTTTCTGAGACTTTGTAAAGCTGCAAAGCTAACAGTTATTCCAGGCTAAGCTGTACTCACTGACCTTTAGGGTAAAAAGTCAGCTGTAAGTGAAAACATATTTTATTTGCTCTAAAGCAGATGATATGGATACAGTAACTGGACAGCTTGATATCCCTGAATGTTAACTGAGTTTGTGTTATACTCTGATTAGTGAGTTTCCCTTATTTTTTTTCATCAATCATACCTAAATGCTTATATGTTGTAACCACTCCAAAGATAACAAAAGATGGGTTAAAATGTTCTCAAGAACATACAGTACATGTTGCAGCAGGGAAACATTCTTCCTATTGAATGCATCAGTTTCAAAGCTGTGCTAAGTCCAAGTCCATCACCAGGCCCTGGTGCTGGAATCGTCCCATGAAGACTTGGACTTTTAATTGTGTTTTCATAAGTTTTACAACTTTTCCTACTGATAAAGACCTCCCTCGTGGATATTCATACCGCAAAGTAATTAGCTATCAATTAAACAATTAGGTGACAGAAAAGTTATTGTTTTTTCTTTCTACAACAATTTCTGTTGTAGTTTTTTTTTGACTATCTATGTGGCCCACGATGCCAAATGAGTCTGACATCCCTGGTCTAAGGCCTCAGTCACACAGACTTACAGATCACTTGATAACACCCGGGCAACTTCTACTTTCTAGGTAAAAACATGTATCCCCCATTCAGTTGGCAAATGGTTGCTGGAGGTTCCTTAATCTCAGGCGAAAATTGGGCAAAAAACAGGTGCCGGACCAAAAAACATTTTTGGATTTGTTATGGTTGCTAGCAGATTGGCGTGATGGCCAGTAGTTTGCATGGAAGACAATGAGTTGTCTGCGAACACTCTCAAACTGCTCTCCGAGCAGTCATAAAACTGTGAAAGTGCAAAGTAAAGGTGAACATTCTCCGTTTCTGGTTTGCTTGTAAACCATTTTGTAATGAATTTTGCTTGGAGACTGCCAGCAACCTCCAGCAACCAACTGATTTTGAGATGGTATCACCAACCCATCTCTAGGCCTGCGGAACTGAGACCTTACAAAAACACAGAACAACTGACGTCCATGTACATGAGCAAATAGATTGCTCTATCTTGACTTTTCCCATTTTTCCATGAGTCCAAGCTGATAAGAAATGGCTGTTTGTTTGTTTGTTTCTTTTTGTTGGTTTTTTTAAGATGGATAAAAAAAGAAGCTTTGATCAGGTTTTGCCCCAGTGTATTACAAGCTCAGTAAGTTTATCCCAAGTCATTCCAAAGCACTGGGAAAATATGTACCCCACTGTGAATAATTTGCAGAGCCCACTGTCAACTATAAGAATATAATATTAATATAGGAGTAAGTGCTGAGGCAAACCAGGCAGGTGCAGCTCTGTGCTGAATATAGAACATACGGACAAGCAGGCAGACAACTGAACAAATGCTGGATGGCAAAAAGCTAATAAGTTCGATACTTTTGTACAGTTTGGTGGCTCTGGAACATTTGTATGAATAAACCTTGCTTGTTGTTGTCCTGGTAATCAGTTCAAAATGCAAAGTTCACTTTTAAAGACACAGGAAAGAAACAAAGGCAGATAAATGTAGCGTGACTCATAAACAGGCTCTAGGCAAAAGGAGTTGGACTCTAGAAGAAACAGAGGAACTGTGTTGCTTTAAGCCCCCTGAGTAATCTCCTCTCAGTTACTCAAAGAACCAACTGTCTTCTGAAGATTTTCTTAATGGTTTATTTAGCTTTGTAGTCGGACCCTGGTGAGTTTGACCCCCTCCTCTTCCCCTACACTGTACCGCACCTCATCCTGTGTTTCAGACTGGTGCAGGAGCGTGGGAGTCATGTACTTGCCATTGACGTTCTTGTATCTTTTTTTCCCTGCCTATTAAAAAAAATGTTTTCATCTATCTGTCTTTGCATGATTTATTTGCTTGTTCAAAAGATCTGAAACATGGTAATAAAACAGGAAATCAACATGACTAAAAAGACACTGCAGAACACCACAGAGCAATCTACTGTGTTATCCAGGGTAAAATTCTGCCCCTATAGAAGTTAGGTGTATGTCCGCACATGTCCATTATTCATAGGTGTATAGCACAGGAATTTAATACTTGATTCTGTCTCAAAAAATAATTTGGGTACGCTGATAATCAGAAATAAACATGTCCAGTTCACACATCCAGTTTCAAACTACAGTAAATGTTCCTCATTTTTTTAAGAGGACTTTGCTTCTCAGAGACCCACTGCAGGAAAGATGCTCATTAAACACTTATCAGTGTTATCAGAGAAGTTTCCTTTAAGTGTGCAGGAACGTTCAGAGGTCAAGCGACTGTTTGAATGCCTCACACAGCCACCAGAGAGGCTCTAACATGGAGGCTTCTGGAAGACCGAGTGTTGCTTTGGTGGCTTCACTTAGACTTGTTTTTCTTTCAGGCCCCTTGGATAATTCTTATATCCCAAAGGGAAATAAGCTTGAACTCACTCCCGTCATGAAGCCCCGAGGATCTGAAAACATTAGAGGAACTGAACAGGAAGTGGTCTGTGAGAAGGATGTCATCACGGGGTCTGAGAGTTTCCCTGGGAAGGATCCTGTCAGTCAGCTGTTCATACACTCCACTGTTTGTCTCTCAGCTGAGCCTGCGTCAGATTCTGGATGATGTATGGATGCAACTGTGTGTGCTACATTTTGGGTGCTGGGTTTGGACATTAGTGGGAAAGCGTGCACTTATTGGAAGCATTAAATAAATTTAAAAAACAAAAAAGCATTTATAGACTTTATTAGATTTTTTTAGTTATACAGGGATTACCTGCTTCACTTACTAAAGTTCTGATTGATCAACAGCAGCCCTAAACTTTAAAGGAAAACTCTTATAAGTATAGTTGTATAGTTTTTGACAAGTCAGTATTTTTTCTTTTTGCTTTTGTCCTTTGGTTGAACTAAACATTTTAACTGACACACATCAAATGCTATCTACTCATTATTTTTCTTTTCTAAAAAACTTCTTACAGCTTACCTCTCATCATTGATAATAACTTCACCTCACAGGAATGTTGTTAACCCTGGTCATGCTGTAACATCTGCTTCTACCATCCACACCACCCACCACATTGCTTTCCGACACAAATTTATAAATGCCTTTGATTATCTAACCGATTAAGCAATTTTAAGGACACATGGTTGTACATAGTCCATATTCCTTGGCACACACACCCCTCAATGCCCTCACATGTCAGAATGTAATCCCTTACAATCTTTCTCTCATGCCCACTTGGGGTCTTCAACGTGTGACGCAGCTTTGAAGGTAAATGTCAAAATACTCCAACATCCTCACTCCTTCTTCCCTAATTATAACTCAGTCTTGGGTCTCAGTAACACTAGAGTAAAAATAGAATTGCAATCTCTGTACAACCAGGACAAGCTGGTGGTTAGCAGGTGAACATTAAATGTTACTTCTTTTTTTTTTTTTAAAGAACAATGCACTGTGTTCTTTAATTACTTGTCAGAAAGTAATGCTAAAAGCAAAGTAATGCTAAAGTGTGCTTTCAGCTTTAACATCATTCTGGGGATTCGCTACCTTTGTGTTAGCATTCTTTCTGTGCAGATGTTTGCAAAGAGCTGAAGTTGTGTTAGCAGCATAATGTAATTGTTTCTGATGTGGACACTGTTTCCATTATTTTCCTCCTTCTGCATGCAAACTGAAAGGAAGAAAAAAGGCCTGTTATTTGATTTTTTTGTCTTTCTGCAGATAACATTTGTAAAAACATTTGTAACGCAAGTCATGGCAGTCATGTAACTGTAATTACAGATTTTGATTGGTACAGTAATGTGTTATATTACTCCATTACTGAAACCTTTTATGTGATAACAGTAACATGTTGCTTTGGAACGTGTTACACCCAACGGTGCTAATGAGTCACACAAACATGAGTTACCAAGGTTACCAAAGTATGAAAGTTATCCTACCCTAAATTTAACACCAAAAACTATGTCTTATTCTGGGCCTGATATGTGTGTAATTGTTGCTGTGTTTTATATTTGTATTTAATTGTAATGCGAAGGAGAGATGTCATCAGCATAAATGTTCAATTCGCACAGCCAGGTGGCTCAAACCTCTGAGCGCAGTTCTACACAGAGATCAGTACACAGTGAATGCTGCCTCTGCCTTTTCTCAGTAGTGCGCACACATGGAGCAACGTTTATGTTTCTTTGTTTCTAATAGAACTGTGTTAGTGTGTTACATTAATACCTGAATGTTAGGGTTAGGAGAATTAAATTACTCAGTCTTGTTGCAGTTTCTAATCTCTGTTCTGCTGCTGTCTTGATGCATCAAAGTCAGTTTGAAGGTATCCAGACTTGCTCCAGGCTCCCTCCCTCCAGATGACAGCTCCCTGTAAGCTGTCATCTGTGATGATCCTAACCCTGTAAGTTTTGTTTTTATAAAATTATACACCAAAGTCTTGCCAATCAGGGAACTTTGATAATCATCATTCGAACTCACACTGATTAAAAACAAGGCTTTTTTCTAAAAGGAAAAGTCAGTTTTGGTCCAAAATTCAGGATTAGGTTGGCATTAGGGTTTGGAGTTATTACCTATGATATGAAGTGAGACGATTCTAGTTTCTGTGTCAGCACTGTCATTGACATAAAGAAAAACGGCTGACAGCTATTTGTAAGGCATACAGCAGATCTGAGCACATTACATTTTCTCTCCTGATTATAAAACAAATGAGGTCTTTAAAGACTGATTTTGAAGATGTGATGTGGGGGGCGGTGGGTATAGTTCAAATTGGCAATATGGAGAGTGCGATAATAAGCTTGTCAAGCTGATAGTGTCTGTGTGGGTGCTTGAAATTTCAGATACATAATTGACCTATCAATGGACTGTTATCCCATGACAGGAAGCTATTTAAACGGAGAATTCTGTCTGCTGCATAGCATCTTTTAATAGTGCTGCTTAGGGCATGCCCAAGTGATTCATTTTCAGTGGCATACAGTGACAGTTTTTAGGCTTACTGTGGTGGTTGATGGTGTTGATGAGCCGGATTCCGACGTGGGCATGGTTATATGTCACTAAAACAATGTCGAACAGTTCTTCACTTTGGGGGTACAGTTCTCGCAGACGAGCGTTGACCGCCTCCAGAGCCTGTCAAGATAGAGAAACAGTCAGCTGAGAAAATCAAGACAGACAAAAAATTAAGAATCAAAAAATAACATCTGTGTGTGCTTGTGTGACTTTAACCTTAACAAAGGGGAAAGCAGGCCCAGGGGCAAAGGGTTCGTTCTCATGTTCAATTTGGTATCTCAGATATTCCTCCACACCTTTCTGCTCAAACACCTTTTGCTCCCGCTCAGTCCGGAACAGGACCCGAGAGGAAACAGCTACGGTCACTGCGTTCTCTGGCTTCGGCTGCAGAAAACCAAATTCAAGGTGCACAATGGAAAGATAAAGATGAACAAAAAAAAAAGAGAACACCACTAAACAGTAATGATAAGGTTATAAGCGATTAATGGGAGACACACAGAGGAATGCACGACCCAGTTTTTTACCCCAGAACTGACACTAAACATACACTGTACTAACATTGTTTACTGTTAAATAAAGAGTGTGTGCTGTTTTGGTCTATTATTGTTATCTTCACATAAGTGTGTTAAATGCTATGTGTGTTAACTTATTTGAATTCCATTACATTACAGGAGTCATTTTCAGTCATAGAAAATGAAGGCTGTGTATATTCAGAAACTCAACTATGCATTCTTACAAAAGTTGTTTACAGTTAGGTGCACAAGTATCTGGACGATGACACAGTTTATGCTGCTGGGTTTGACAAAAGGTACTGCATTAACTGTTTATGAATTAAAGCCATTTTCAGAGGCTGAAAAGTAATCAGACAATTCACTGACAAACACTTTCATGACCCTTGAATTAAAGCTGGAAGTCTTCACTTCAATCACATTGTGACTGTTTGAGTTTATGGAACTGTCTCTTTATCTTTTTTAAGAATATAGAAGAAAGAATGTGCCATCTTGGGTGAATTTTAAAGATGTTTGATATTATAATATAATTTCATAGAATAGAGGATCTAGTTGGCAAAATCCTTTTATAATAGAAAAAGTACAAACTGCAGTTAAACTAAACACAGTGCACTCACAAAAGCAATTCTAAATTGAGAGTTAATAATTACAATATGCACATTGATTATGCAAATAAGAAGTTAAACTAATAATTTCAACATTTATAGCAAACAAGTTAACAAACAGAGATTAAAAAAAAAACAGAAAACAAAATAGGCTTAATACCACAGAGTATATAATAAAAGTGGATGTGTTGGTTTATAATCTCTCCTTTTACAATCTAAAGCTTTGGCTGTCACCATCTTGAGTGAGAAGTGGATCTGACTGAGAAATCAGGTAGAGTATATACCGACTGTAGCAGCCATTAGGCAACTTCAAGGGACTGTCTGCTAAATAAGTGGGCAGAATTTCGAGCCAAGTGATTGAAATGTGTACCAGTGAGAGCACAGGATACAGGTGATTCACATACGACATTGCAGTTAATGCATTAGAGGGTTCCTAGGCTATCAGAGCCTGGTATGTCCACTAATGACCAAACAGCTTTAACACAAATCGCTTCCTGTGTGGACGGAGTTTTAGAAAGAATGCAGGTTTGAAATTCATTTCTCTTTTCAGACTCAGAGAGTATGTCCATCTCTCATATACAGTCTGTGATTACAGCTTATTGTTAGCTTTCAGTATCACTTCAGCCTCATGTGGCTGTAGTAATTATGAAACTATTGCAAAGATCCGATTTGGAATTGTGCAGAAGCAAGTGGAAAGTACAAAACATTATATAAAATAATAAAAATATAAAAGATATATTTACCATGGGACACAAAACAATATTAAGGAGAAGTGGTAAACAAACACCTCCTGAATTTTAATCTTACAAGTTCCAACCTATGTTTACCCTCTAGAATTAAAAGAAACACAGTTCGTCCCTGCTCTGTCAACAAGAAGCAAGCCTGTCCTTGAGAACCTTTGTAGGGCCAAATAATCTAGCTCCAAATAGATGTTTGGACATTTAATCTGGTAAATATATAATAAGTTCCAAAAAAACCCCATGACATTAATTATGACCAAAGCAAAGACCAATATTTGTTTCTACTGTTTGTTGTTTGTTAATTTTCCATATTTCTGTGACTGTTAGTAACATGTCTGTTAATGTAACCATGGTGACAAAGGTCTAAATCGTAAATCCTAAAGTGTTTTTTATGCCTCAAACATGTGAAAAAGTCTAACAAGAAAATTGCACTGCTCACAAGCTCTGTGGATAAACAGGCTTTATATGCAGCGCAAAAAAGATAGTCAAACAGTAAGTGTGTTAGTAGAAGTGTAGGGAAAATGCGCGAACGCATCGATTTAATTTGCTTCTGAAATAATAAAGTATGCCTGAAGAAGAGTAATGTTCTTAAATACAAATCCACTCGCCAAGCAGTAAGGGAAACCACATTTCTCCCTAGCAACCTACAGTTACTAGGGTGTAACCTGACACCTAACCAGTGTGAGTGGGGCTTCAGTCATCAGTTTCACAGGGACTACCAGTCATCTCCCCTTGCAACTAGCCAGGTATTACTCCTTTTACTTTTATTGGAAGTCACCAACTGGAGCCTAATAGTTGAGCAAAATGGTAGCGTAAAAACGTCCTTATGACTAGGACAAAATGGGCCAATCACATTCAGAATTTGGAGGCTTGCAGATAATTGCTGTCTAATTTTTAAACGCAGACAGCAGTCTGAGCCAGTCTGCGCTGATCAACACAAGTCATTTCCAATGTGTCTCTTTGGAACAGGGAGCTCGACTCAAAGACTCAACTGGTTTCAAAGCTGTTGTATTCCAATTATAGTCCTATTTAAAAACAGTTCCTATGAGTAACTTTATCGTTCTGCAGTTAAACTGCTTTCCTGCAGCAACTGTGTGACTTCTTGTGGGGAGATTTCTGAAATTCTGTTCTCTGAGCTTCGGGCTGGTCCGTGAATGTAAGTAGTCAATGTGAATATCTGTTTAACGTGAAATTCTGCGTATTTGGACAGCAACAGATTCCTAATTTTTTGCCAGCTTATCACAGTTAATCACCATATTATCACAAACAGTGTGCACATAGTAGCCAGCTTGATTCCATTTAAATGCAAACGGATAGCAGCGTCACTACGCTTATTGTTGTTTTATCACCACCTTGATTTACCAAAGTCCAAGACCTGGTTCACGTGCAAGTTCATTGCACATGGTCATAATAATTTAATTTGTGTGGAATCTTACTGTTTTCGCTAATACGACTGTCAAAAATGTCAAACCTTCAGAATGCAATGTCAACACTCTCGACCTGTTTCCTCATCCTTTTCAGATTGTATACCATTTAAAAAGAAAAAACAATTTAATATTTCACTAAATAACAGGGAGGTCCATTTTAATGAGTCAGTGTATGGAGAGTTCTTTGGAGCTTTGTATATACATGTGTGTTTTGTTTCCATGGTCTCAGACGAACTGCTAGATGGCGCAGTGGTGTCATATTGTGCACATGTTGCCCAGTGTGTGTGTTTACTCTCAGGCCTGAGTGTTTAGGGGTCGGGGGGTGGGCTGCATTCCTCCCGGGGTAGCTGGCATTAATTGCTCACAGTGGGCAGAGGAACTCATGCCTGTGTGGTGGGAAGAGTCGGGTGAAGGGGCAAAGTGTTTCAGCCAATGCAAAGAACACTAATGTGCCTGTGAAAGTGTGTCGTGTGAGTCTGCAGTCTTTGTTGCGAATGGGTCTTTTAATTTACTGTTCTGATGCAGTATTGATTAAATCCGATGCTACTCATTTTACAGTATATTTACTGTTATTTATACTATGTTGTGATCTTCAGCTGTCTTCACTGTGTCTAAAATTGTGCTTGTGAGTCAGTATGTTTCCACATGGATGAACGAGTGCTCGGAT
The DNA here is from genome assembly GCA_015107715.1 of Tylochromis polylepis. Taxonomy (NCBI): domain Eukaryota; kingdom Metazoa; phylum Chordata; class Actinopteri; order Cichliformes; family Cichlidae; genus Tylochromis; species Tylochromis polylepis. The sequence continues at coordinate 30,316 of VVHJ01065006.1, forward strand.
TCTGGTATTGAGATGTTTGCCTGTTTGCATCTCAGCCTTGATGCTTGTGTGCTTGTAAATAGGCCACAAGCCGACATGTGCGCCGTGCTATTGTTCCTGCATTTAGCCTCTTTTCCATCACAACACTGCTGCCTGCTGACCTGTCACCTACTTACCTGTTAACACACACATATCACCTGGCCAGGCTTAATCCCACATGGAAGTCAGATTAAAGGACAGATTTGATGAAACACTATTTAATTTTGACAGTTTCTCTATTTCTGTGTCCACTGAACTGAAAAACAGGTTTTTTATACATGCATGTGCATGCAAAAATATGATTGTTTTCTTCTTTTTGTTATTAGTTGTAATGCATTTCTAATCCACATCTGTTTCAGTATATGAAATATCAACACAGACTGCAAAGCACAATGAATTTGATGAGGAATTACACAAACACGATGCCTTCTTGAAGGATTTTCTCATGGCAGAGTATACAAACACGGGCATACGAGTCCACGAGTTCTGAAGATTGTAGCCTGTCCCAGGAAAACTAAGCAAACCAGGAAGACCTTCAGAAGTGCAAGAGTGGAGTGACGGTTAAAAGAAAACTGCATAAAAATAGACAAAATGTGGAGTGTTACTTTTGCTGACTTATTAACAGAAGAAAAGTAAGAAAATCTGCTTTATGTTTTAGTCAAAGTGAAATGTATCTTTGTTAGGAAGCAGAAGGCCTGCATCAATTTGACAAATGTCTTTTGAAAAAATAGCCATTTAGAAGAAAGTTGGTTTACAGGGAGGGAGAGGAGCTAAAATGGCATGCCACACATGACAGATAAACTGAGGGGCTAAATTATACAACACTACTCTAGTAGATTCCAAGAATATAAAAATGAAGCTGGAAATAAGCAGAACTGTATGCCTGTAATAGATCAATCCTGTGTAGTCTGCACTTCAAAAGTGCAGGCTTTCAGCTTGAATTCAAGGGGTTTAACAAGAGGTTTGCATTAAATAATATTTGGATGAAAATCTTTTGCACTCTATCTGAAGTGTGCAACCCATAGACATCACCAAATGCTGTGTTTCTTCCACTGAGATGCTCTGCCAAGCCTGAACCCACCTTCAACAGCTGCTTGCTTCTGGCTCTCTCTGTCTTCAGCTTTGTCCATAGTAACTGAAAAGCAGCTTCTACTAGAGTCACATCAGATGTGCTGGAAATTGAAGAATATCCCATTTGTTTCTTCTTGGGTTTTTTTTTCAGTATGCTTTGGGTCATTGGCTCTGTAAAGTGCTGTCTGATCAGGCTTACAGCATTTGGTTAAGTCTAAACCAAGAGTATTGGCCTGTCAGAATGTATCCTGCTCTCATATCATCAGTAAACACTAATGGCCTGGTTCAACTGGCAGCCTTATGTGCCCATGCCAAAACATTGCCTCCACCATGTTTGGTATACTTCTCTCTTTCCATCATTCTGGTACAGGTCCATCTTAGTTTTATCTGTCTAAAAACGTTTTCAAACCTGTGCAGGTTCTTTTAGATGGTTTCTGGCAAAGTCTAACCTGGCCTTCTTCTTATTGTATAACCAGTGGTTTGCACCTTGTTGTAAACCCTTTGTATTTCCATTCGTGAAAGTGTTTCTTGACTCTAAACTTTGTTTAGAGTGTTTTTTCAGCCTAATAATGGGGTCCCTCACTTTGGCCTCTTATTTAAAATACATTGTAAAGCTATAAAATGCAAATTCAACATTTATTTATCATATAAGTAACAAGGGAAAGGTGGCCACAAAACTGCTTGTTAATCAATTATTTAGTTATGTTTGAGCCTCTGAAAATGTATAGAAATGATTTTAATTCTTACATAGGTACATAGATTTTGTTAACCCTCAGCCCCTTGAATTAAAGCTGAAAGTCTGCACTTCAATCACATATTGTTTGATTTAAAAATCTACTGTGGCAGTTTGCAGAGGTAATGCTACAAAAAAAAAAATCTTTGGCCAAATTATAGACCTCACTATAGCTAATTCACTCCTTAAATAGTATTTCTTATTTATATATATATATATATGCGTGTGTGACACACACGCATGTCACACACAATATGGGGGCGATCGTGGCTCAAAGAGTTGGCAGTTTGTCTTGTAATTGGAAGGTTGCTGGTCCGAGCCCCAGCTCGGACAGTCTCAGTCGTTGTGTCCTTGGGCAAGGCACTTCACCCATGCCTACTGGTGGTGGTCAGAGGGCCTGGTGGCGCCAGTGTTCGGCAGCCTCGCCTCTGTCAGTGCGCCCCAGGCTGGCTGTGGCTACAATGTAGCTTGCCATCACCAGTGTGTGGATGTGTAAAGCACTTTGGGGTCCGCAAAAAAATAATTGATTAACACAACTTTTGTATAGTAAAGCGCTATACAAAATACAGGCCATTTACCATATCTTTTTTCACAATGTTCATATCTCTCTGTTTTGTTGGTTAACGTCGGATGTAGCACAATCAGATTAGCAGTTGCCAGCTTAAGTTGTTGTCATCTCAAGAAGTTGTAAACATGAGAATCTTTCCCATCATTACCTCTAATGTAACACGAATGCCCACTGGGAGATGGTGTTAATTAAAGGCCACCCAAAGAATAAATATTTAATAAACTACAATATTAGAGCATTACTTTTTTTTCAAACAAATGCAGTTCTTAATAGTGAGCCACACAACATACTGTTGAGAAAGGCTCAGTTCCAAGCCTGGATGCTTAGTTATTGGCGTAGTTACAAATGTCAGTAGGTTTGTGACTTGCTAAAGCAAAGAAAAATCTTCATATGCGCCGTGAGAGTTGCTTTAGAGCCTGTAGGAGAGGATGTCATCTAAAAACTGCTATTATAATTTCAAAGTCGCCAAAACATTCAGCGTGGTGAAGGGTGATTATGAGACTGTATATTCCTTCATTGACTCGATCCAGCCAGTGGCAGCCAATACAGAAGTGAAGAATGGATCGACATGACAGCACACGTGATGATGCGTTAGGTCAGGCTGTTGGTTAGTAGAGTGGGAGTATCTGTGATCATGCAGGCACATCAACAGCCATCACAGAGGAGGTTCAAACAGGGTGAAAGGTGTGGCACTGATGGTCGTTAAGAAGCACTGGACACAACTTTCAACTGGGACATACTTACAAAGAACACGGCTCCCTCCACCTTCCGGGCTCGTCTCCCTGTGACCTTAGCAGAATGACAGTTTGCTTTTATTCATCACAAAGGTTTTTTTCAACATCTCAATATTTCCTTTAAATAATGTCCTGCTATGCCTGACACACAATTCTACATATTTCTAAAAGCCATGAAGACAAATGAGAAATGATGATTAACGTGCACAAATGCTCAGACAGTTTCGCAGGTGTAGCAGACCTTTGGTACACGGTTTACTCTATGAATAACGTGTCACACAGTCTGAGAGTGATCCCAGAGCAAGACTCCAGCGCTTTGCTGTGATTTGATACCAGTAGTGTTAACTGCCTGCCCTCTCTCAGCAGGCCTCCAAACCCAGTCATATGGCTCCTCTGCACTGGGACTCAGAGTAACTATAATCACTTTCAACCCACTGATACCTGTGATGGCAGAGGTAAGTGTATAAATAAAGTTGATGGTGATTAAAAAAAGAAAGAAAGAAAAGAAAATCCTCAGTGTGTTTCTGAAGTAGCACTCAGCTTCCCCCTCTATATTTTGATCCTGTTAGAGCTTCCCAGATCAGCAGGACTGGTGTCCATGAGTCATGTGTTATTTACATATTACAGGCTGAGAGACATCCCTTCTACCCATGGGGAGCAGGGGTGGGGAATGAAAAGAGAGGTGAAAGGGATTTCCAGGAAGACCAGGAGAGGGGGACTCGGTGGGAAAATGAAAGCAGTGAGAGTGTGAGCAGAGACTGGCAAGGTGGGTGAGGCGATGAGCAGCAGAGGGGTGCAGATATTTATAGATAAGGTAAAGGCCAGTGATGATGCAGTCTGTTCCAGCACCGGCAGATATGGTAACACAGGAGAGTGACCGGACACTGCCAGAAACAGCAACGCTAACACAGGGTTTATGAGGGTTGGTCTAAAAATCAGGCCAGTATTGTCACCTAACTGAAAATTATTCATCATAAAATAATGTGCACGGTATTTGGTTAGTGTTTGTGTGTTTTTAATGCCAGACTCAGTAATTCGGGTATGATAGTTGAAAGTTTGAAAGTTACAATTACTCATTTATGATTTCTTTTGCGCTTGTCTAAGATACAAGTGCAAAAGAGGCTTACAGGAGGACACAGGAGACAGTGACACAGACCAGCCTGGTGTCACTGAGTAGGGTATAAATAACACACACGTCCTTTTATGTGTCAATACTACGCATTTTTTGTGAGTTGCGAGTCATTTTGCATCATTAATGTCACCCAACCTCTGACCACAAGCCTAATTTTAGTCTTTTAACATGGGGGTGTCAAACATATGGCTCTGGGATGAGATCTGACCAATCAAAAGATCCAGTTTATCTCCATTAATGGTTTTGCACAGTGCAAAAATTACAAAGGAGGGCATAGATGTTGGAATTTTTACACTATTTTGTACATGTTGTAAGTTTGTAAGAATGGATTACATCCTTAGAATAAAGTCCAAACTGCTAATTTGCTCAGTTTTACAGCCTCTTTGTTGACAAAGATGGCATCAAACTGTGGTCATTAAACCCAAGAAGCTGTACTGATTTGCTGCAGTAGCATTTCTTTATAAGACAGTCACTGAATGTGGAAAAACTGTGATGTATGGTTGAACCTGAACGTATTTGCCAAAAACCATTTCATCATCAGTTTGCTAGTTTGGATGTTTTTGTTATTTTGATTTTTAATGTGAACATTTTCAGAATTTGCTTAAATGTCTTTACAGTAAAAGGGAACAATTTTGAGGTACTTTATTTAAAAAAAACAACAACGACAACAACAAAAACAACAAAAAGTTTATTAAGCTGTAGTTTTACTGGTAACTAGTGAGATAAAATTGTACTGTGTGTTTCCCACAAACTAAAATGAGTTTGACCCTGCTTTAGCATTTCATATGTAATTAGCATTTAGCATTTCATTTCATATATATCTATAATATTAAAACAAACTAAAGGTATAAAAAGTGTAAAAACTGTGTGATATTTATGTGCACAGTTATACATCTTTGTGTTCATACAACACTGGAAGATTTAAAAATTGTTTGCAGCATTGCTTTAGACCCTCCTGTATTTTAAATAATGACAACAAGTTAAGATAAAACCTGTTGTGTTCACCACATTTGTTTTCAAATAGATGAGGGTTGAAAAAAACCTTGACTCATGTTGAGTCATTGCCTGTTTTTGCTTCTGTTCTATTTCAGCATAGATATAATGAAAAGGTCTATCAGTGCTATTTAGTTACACTTGTCAGACCATTTAAATTAATTAAATAATCATTTAACATGACAAAGTAACATGACTAAAAGAAATTGAAAGGGCACAACTAAAAAGAAGTAACACCTTCCAAATGTTACCCTTTATTTGTCCTCCTATATATGTTCTGCTTAAAGTTCATTTCATTTTGTTTGATTACTTATCATACCACCTGATGGAAAACAAGATTAAAACCAGATGGTGATTTCTTTTGTTCAATTAGAAAGTTCATTCACTGAAATAAAATCAGTGTAATCTATTCGGTGCAGTTCCTATGATGAATAATCACATGCAGTTTTCTCTAATGCTGTTATGTAGGTACGTACTCTTTCAGATGAATGCATTACACAGTAATACGATGCAGTAATATTTAGACTGATAGCTAAGCTCTCATTGGGACACATGGTGATGCATGTTTACAGTCCGAAAATACACCGATGTGGCCGCGTTAATCTTCAAGCAGCACAGATTACTCAGCTTTTAGACACTTTGTGACGCTTGCATTTCTCGTGAATACATAACTCAGTCTTTAATGTTTTTCTTCCTGCCCTTATTCTTCTAACGGTATGAGCTTACTAAACGCTTTGTTAGTTACATTACAGTAATGCCCTCTCAGAGTCACTCGGATTAGTTTAGCAGCCTGTTCCGTGATTCCCTGGAAATGATACAGTATGTTCTGTTCAATATCCTGCAACACTATAAACAGAATCAAAACCTTTGCCAGGGAGTGTGATCTGATCCCTTTTAATTGTAAGCTGAGATCCACGCTAAACATTTACAATGTGGAGTTTTAATCTTAACAGTTTAATATAATTCAGGGCTGTGGACCTAGTGATCAAGTAAAGCTGCAGTCTGGACAAGCAAACTTTGTAATATATTTGAATTGTTCACTAAGAGATTAAAGCAAGTGACTGCTGGCTTTCTGTGTGCTTTCACTGCAGTACATTTGTTTAAATCTATTATATAAAACATCCTCTTGACATCTACCAGGTCATCATCAACCCATCTAGGATTAGGGTGAGAGGTAGGGTTCATCCCTTTTATAAAATTTTTGCCCGTTAGGAATTCCCATATGGAAAAGCTTTAAACAGAACAATTCTAATGAAGTGTAGGAGATTTATTTTTGATAGGTGGTATCTTCTAGTTTCTTAAAATGTGCCACATTTCTATTTAGCATGTGGCAACTGCAACCCTAATGCTAGACAGGTTGACCATGACCTGGCAGATGTTTAGATTTATTTTGAAATACATCATTACAAGGCATCGTGTGTATTGCTGTCATTAAATCTTGTGTAAATGAGTCTGTGCACCCAAGTCCAGTGAGTGATCATCATTATCAGCTTGCCTGCTCAGCTGCTAAACTCTGGCTCGGTCATGAATGAATTGAAGAAAAAAACTGATATCTTCTGTGTCTGCCAAAGGATGAAATAAGACTCTGAACTCATAGTCTGTGGACCCAAAAATGCACCCAGACTCACAGTTTGCCTGACCACTCCTGATTCCCAGTCCACCCTTTTTATGAGGTGTGCTTAAAACCGCACGTGGGCAATGCCAACAGCTGACTCAAGAGAATAAGCTGGGCGGGGGGGGGGCAGCAACAGGGTGGTGAGAAGGAAGAGGAGTACAGAGGGTTGTTTGGTTCCATGTGATTGTCTCAAGGCCTTTGCCCTCTGGTGATCTGGAAAAATTACATAATAAAAGTGGGACACATGCAGTTCTGGATGGAGAGTGAGACTTACTGGCTTCGGCTTGGCAGTGAGGCCCAGGTGGTCTTTGTCAAACTCTCTTTTCCCCTCCCATGATCCTCCGCTGTCGCCGTTGGACGAAGGGGCAACTTTGAGCTCCGCGACCTGTCCACTCATCACCTGCACAGGCTCCAGACTCATTTTCACCATAGAGGATCCCTCTGTCTGCACTCCCAAAGCTATCCAGACTACTCTACCTTGGGTAAAGACACTGTCCTCCCCTCAGGCGAAAAAAAAAGAAAGGAAGAAAAATAAAAAAAATACAATCAAACACAGAATATGTCCCACCTCAGTCTGTAGCATTTACGGAGATTCTTCTGTCACGTTCATTGGTGATTGGCTTACTAAAGTGGTTTGCTGGTGTTGCACCTGCCCTGAAAGTAGTCCAAGTGTGAAGCCCAAAAGTGTTGACTCTTCACTTGTCTGTATCCCTTGTTCCCCCCACCCCTTTAAGAGAACTATTGCTCCTTGCATCCACTTCCACAGGACATGAAATACTCATTCACAACCGTGCTCGCACAAACAGGTCCTCTGTGACAACATACATGCACACACGCGCTGTCACACATGCAGTCTGTCCTCGGTAAGTATGTTGCGGGCTGTGCAACAATCCATCTGCTGCTACCTCTCTGCCTGTCTCTATCCCCTTGCTGCCCTCTCCCTCCCTTTCCCCTTCCTCTCTGTCCCATTCAATCACTCTCTCGGCTCCCTGGTGTTATTCGTTCCCCTCCTACCAATCACAGCCCTGCTTCCTTATTCAGCGCAGCCCCTCCTCTACACCCCCCTCCCCGCCACCAACACCGTCCCTCCTGTAGTTTGCCCCAGAGGCTCATGGGATGTTCAGGCACACGGTAAGTACACAGCAAAAAAAACCCAAACCCCTTAGTGATGAGTCATTTTATCTAGAGGCAAACCAGCCTGTTTTTTTTGTTTTGTTTTTTAAACCATGTGACCTGATTGGTGAAGGCAAGTCAGGTGAAAAACTGGACAAATCATTAGAGAAAAAAGCGGTATTGTTATATTGTCAGCTAACTCTGTGTTTTTTGAAACATGTAAATTGATTTCAACTTTTTAAACAAAAAATGCTCAACTACTGACTGTGGGCGAGTATAAGAGGCAGTGAGGGAGGGGGTGTTAAGGGAATGGGGACAGATTAGCCTAAAGGTAGCACATAATGGATGTAACCTTCATTTAAACCAAGGTTGTACGCTGAGTAAAACACGGGCCCATTAGTGGCCGTACTCCTGTGTGCTGAACACAGCCCAGCATCGAGTTCAGTGCTGCTGTGGTTTGTTGCCGTATTTTACACACACACACACAAATTACAAGTTCATAAATGTTTTAGGCTCAATTTAAAAACAAAAACAACTAAAGTATACATGTTTTAACTTAGATTTAGAAAGCCAATCACTTTCTTTGCAGGATATATACCTCTGCTGAATATTAAATTTTTTTTCTGAATTCACAAAAGACTAACAAAGAAAGTTCACCAGTATTTTTGTCACACAGGGCCAGATTTGTGAAACCCCCAAATATGATAGCTCACAGGTGTGGTTAGTTTTACAGGTGACTTACAGAAGTTCCACTGTTTTCCAAACCCAGGTACTGTCACTTCATTTCAATATCAAGCACAAAAGACTTGCTTTAAATACAAGGGAAACACATATGCAGCAGGGTCAGGGTCTGAGTTCCCACCTCTTGTCACTGCAGTGTGGTTGCCTTGGGTTAGATTAGGGGGGTAGGGTTACCGTAGTCACCAATGATGACTTATACCTAAAAGGTTTACAGAGATCACAGCTAAAACTGATGCGTTTTCATTTTTTTCTTCTTTTTTCGGCTGAACCAAAAAAAAATCACAGGCAAGAAGAAGAAGTGTCATCGTCAGAACGGACTCTCATTTTCATAGAATTTCATCCACATCAAATGTAACGTGGTAATTCCACAAAGCAGTGTGAAAATGACCACAGTCCTCCTCTATTGCCTGTGGTGGTGTAGTGTATCTCTTGGTGGGGCTGCCAGTCTAACAGCTTCCAGCTTCGTCCAGAGGAAGATTATTTAATAGACCCGAAAGACAGAAAGTATGGCGGGACACGGAGTATAGGTGATGTACAGTACAGCAGTACACTACTCAGCCCATGGTTAAAAGCAGCCACAGGATTTCATCTCTTACTATATCGTGTTTCTGACTCCTTGTCCTCGCCCTCTCCATTACTTCACCTCTTCCTCCTCCTCTTCAAGTTCTCGCTCCTCTTACCAAATGGCCATCTGCTGCTTGTGAACTCATTCTATTGTAGCCTTTCCCTTAGTATCAGGGTTAAAGGGCAGCCATCATTTAACCTTTGCATTAATAAATTTCAATCCAAGAAAACAGTGTTGTTTACTCCTTCTTTAACACTATTTACTAGTCAACATGTGATGGCCAGTGTTCTAGTGATATCTGGACCAATGAGCACCCTTTAACTGAATAACTGGCTATATGGCTGATGGCAGACAGAGGATGGAGGGGCAATAGCTGTAGCAGGTTTCTTCACAACATTCATAAGGTTTTTATAAAGCTGAATACCCTGTCATATTAGAGAACCCTAACAATGAGCCAAGTTAAATGAAGGGTTGATGCCAAACTCTGAAGTTTAATACATGTGAAAATTAATTCATATTCATACACGTGCGAATATTTCAACATGCTCATGCTCTGTCAAGCTATTTAACACTTGCAGATGTTGCATTTTCACTCTGTAATGTGAGCTGAATTTATAATGCAACTTGCTGTGAATAAGTATATTAAAAAAGCACCAGTGTTGCTCTGTCAGTGTTTAGTGTCAGTACTTACGCTGAAAGGACGTAGTAGCTCTTTTTTCCTTTCCTCTCCTCATCCATTATGGTGCACTCAGGGCCATCCACACACAGCACGACAGAAAGTTTCTTGGCAGGCCAGTCCATCTAACTCAGGGGTGTCAAACATAAGGCCTGGGGGCCAGAATCGACCTGGGAAGGACTCTAATCCAGTCCACTGGATGGCTTTGGAAAATGTGAAAGAGGGCATAAAATTGGGATTTTTAACTGTATTTTCACAAGTTTTACAGCATTTCCTACTGATAAAGACCTCCCCCATGGCAATTCATACTACACCAAAGTAATTATGTAAAAGATAAACAGTTAAATGTCAGACAAGTTCCAGTTTTTTCGAAATCTACAATAGCGTTAGAAAAAAGAAAGAGAAACAGAACATTTTCTCTGAATTACTAAAAACTTCCTGTTTTATAATTACAGGACAGTCTGGGAAAGAGCTGCCAGATCCTTTTCTGTAATTTTACAATGTAAAATGCGTTTAACATCCCTGATGTAACTCGTTATTGAGAAAAGAATTATTTTTGCATTGAATACTTTTACTACTCTACCAAAAACATTTAGAACTTATTTCTTATGCCTTTACCTTTGTCCTCCTTTTGTACCATTTTTCTTTCACATGGAAACAAGACCGCCGCTGGGGAATGAAACAAATGACCTTTGCGTGGTCTTTCTTTTAAAATATCACTGCTGTTAAGACCTCAAAGCTGACTTAGCTCACCGCTCCATCTGGTGGCTGCTCAGCAAACTGCACCCCCTTCACCGTGACCTCTATTGCTGCAGTGTGATTCACGGTTTCTCTGCTGCTCACAGCCTCTGTGTGTGCACATTTGGGCTGTTTGGCTTTCCACTGAGCTGAAGCCTGATGCAACAAGGCTCAGAATAGATTTATATTGATCCGTGATGGATGGCTAGGGAATGGGTGATGGAAAAAACAAAAGGGGGGCCAAGTAAGAGCAGTTTAAACTGAGGAGTGAACCAAAAGCAGAGAGCTGATAATATCTCTGTGATGGGTTTCTGGGGGTCTTTATAGGATTCCACAAATACAGAGACCTGCAAAGATACAGGAACTAAAACAAGTGCATAAAATGTCTCTTTTAGTGTTTCCAGTTCTTATAGAGAGCAATACCAAGGCTCAAATCTCATGAATCATTTCATCATGTTCCATTATTTGTCCTCGCCATCCAGCTGAGTAAATGAGAGTCCACGGATACGGGAGGTGACATTAATTTTTGGAGTCCTAAAATTTCCATGCTTATGCATAAATAAGTGTAGTGAAGCAGCGTGTTTTGTGTACTCGTATCCCTGCCTTTTGCCCTGGCATGGTTACCATGAGAACAGCATGAATGGTGACATCACTGCAGCAGTGTGACATCACTGCTAGATGGTGACTCATGCTCTTGGCTTATGTTGTGTGTGAGCATAAGAGAGACAGGGAAAGAGAGAGAGAGAGAGAGAGAGAGTTGAAATGTGTGAAGATGCAGTCCGAAGGAAACACCAAAACAAGAAGTCACTCTCAACATCCACGTTTTATTCTATGTAACAAAAATAATGACATTGTCTTTGTTCTAGGAGTCTAACAATATTGAAAACAAAAGAAAAGCAAAAAGTTATCCAACAGGACAATCAGACATTTATGTGAACATCAAAGAGAAAGGTTGAATTTAATTAGATCACACAAAAGAGCACAAATGACCCTCCGTCAAAACGAAGCATTTATATTCATGTCACACAGGTCGGTGTGTATGTGCCTATTACAACCACAGCAGTCATCGCAACACAATCCTGTCCTTGGCACGGCTAGATTTCAACGTATATTTGACAAAGTAATCACAAAAACAAAAGCCTCTTGTGTCTGCAAATCTCAGGGCTGAAAGTTAACGTGGCTCCCTGGCTCTGATGTGGGGCTAATTAGGATGGACAGTGTCTAATCAGCAGCAGACATCAGCACACTGTGAAGCCACTTTGCGAGTCAATCTGTTCTAATCAAAGCATTTGACCGCATATTGGTCAATAGAAAATTGGATGATTAACCAAGCTGATGACAATAATGTAGCAAGTCAAAACAACAAAGCAATAAGCACCAAAGCAGATAGGCCGTGTGGACGGGAACAGGAAACAATTCACAAGGCCATTCCTGTAGTTCCTAACTTCACTGGTTTTCTTAAAAATAAGTCCAAAACATCTTCCAGAGAAGACGGACAATCTAGTTTGAATAATTTTTCTGTATCAGCTTTCAATTTACTCTGGCTGCTGTTTTTGTTTTCAAAAATGGGTCAACTGAGCCGAAACGGAGACTTGGTTTACTTAAATCCACAGGTTTCAGTTGCACACAAGAGCCTTATAGTTGCAATAACAGGTCTTTTTGTTGTTGGTTGCAACACTGCATTATTGCAATACTAACACGTAGTATTATTGCCAATAAAGTTGCCATGAGGAACACTGTAGCAAATACTTATTTACACATACCCAGTGTACAGTTAGCATAAACTTAGAGCTAGTTTAGCTCTAGTATTTGAATTGTGTTTCGATATCTCAAATACCAGCACCAACATTTAGCTGGTTAACAACACCAGTCTCTTCTCCAAAGTTACCTTAAACAACATTGTTTACAACCTCTAACCTATGATGGCTTAACCTTATAAAGTTAACAATTTGGAACATAAACTTTGTATGGTAGCTAGTTACTTAACTTGTAAGTGCCTAGCAATTAGCAACTAGCTAAAAATCTCCATATTCTGGGAGAGGGATGAGGGCCAAAGTAAAATATATATACACACACACACATACATATATATATATGCTGAAAACTTTTAAATAAAAAAACACTTTGTCATAAAAGAAAACGTGATGTCATTTATTTGTTTCAAATATGAAAGTTCACATTGGTGCCTCTTTACAGACTCAAACCAGTGACACAAGCCAAGAAAAACATGTTCATTTACTTTCAGATTTCTGCACTTCTTTTGAGAAAAACACAACTGTATGCATGTTTATTATTTGATCTTCTGGCATGTTCATTACTTCATAAACAAAGAACTGTACAGTAAGGTGTGGCATTATATTTTCATCCACTGGGTGACACTGTAACACAGGACTATATTTCTTGATCATTCTTCCAACTAACAGACCTCTCTGTACACCTTCAGGTTCCTCCTGCTCAACAAACCCCACATATGAGTGTAACCTGTAGAACTGCAACTGTAAGTTAACAAAACAACATGTCCCGTGTTAGAGACAGCACAGTACATACTGATTATATACCAGCGGACCACAAAAGCAAATGTAGTTACGGGGAATAATACTCAGTGATTTTTACAAAGTTAAACTAGACTGAGGCATCTCTTTTTCCACAAATGATACAAATACAAAACACGTGAGCACTCACACAAACGCTACACACACTGACCCCACTCTTTCACACACACACTCTCTCTCTGTCTCTCTCTCTCACACACACGCACAACCATACACACAGTAGCTGTTGTATCATATGAAATTAGGTCTAAGCTAGTGGTACATTTACATATATTTGTTTATATTCATAAATACGATTATAGTCGTATTATAATGTACATGTAAGTTTATTGTTACAATATCACACAACGGAGGCTCTTTCTGTAGCTTTAGGGAGGGAGGATGTTGATAAGGAGGAGGTCATCTGATTGGCTGACAGGACAGAAACACAATATTTTTGTGCAAAAGGTGTGACTGGAAGTATTAAGAAACTTCTAAAGGCTTTCAGAGTTGCTAAATTGAAACATGCTGTCATGCTTTTTCTTGTCTACTATAATAAACAGGGTTTTTTTTTAAGAAAAAGAAAAAGATATTAGTCTTTTTATTTTAAAATTTAAGACACAAGGGTTTAATGATTATTTGGATCATGACATTGATTGGATTGTAATTTTAGCTATAGCACTTTGTTTGATCCTCCGGTTTCCTGCCATTATTTCTTCTTTTTTTAACTAATAAAAAGGCCACTGTAGTATTTACTTCCTTCAGTAAATGCAGCTGGATTTCAAGACTGATGAAGCAGCCAATTGAACTGTGACAATAACAATTTTGGGGGGGACATTTATTTTCTTACTGAGATTTAAACAAGACTGATACCACTCTCATGTCTTTACACCACTGCAAACACGAGTTATCTATAGTAATTCCCCTCCTGGATACCTGCTTTCATTCATATTCACATACCCGACATGAAGCCACCTCTTCAGCGTTTTGCTCTCTTTCACATTGATTTTAGATCTAAGCTGAGTTCAGAAAAGTTCCTCCCCCTCTACCTATTATCAAAGCATTTCCTCCCTGACATTTAAAGAGGAAGAAGAGAAAAGGGGGGGGGGGGGGGGGGGGGGGAAGGGGAGG